>JAHLJT010002630.1:23226609-23254155 GCA_031308135.1 Acheta domesticus
CCGCGAGGTGAAACCGGCAGAGCTGGCTCAGAACATCAATTGATGTCAATGCAGTGCCTTTGATCGGGAGGTCCTAGGGTTCCACTCCCCACCCCGACCCCGCCAAGCAGATCGGCCACGCCCACACACTCACAGCGCTTGCTCCAGGCAGCGGAGACGCACCGGCTGAGGTGGCTCAGGGCATCAACTGATGTCACTGCAGTGCCTCTGACCGGGAGGTCCTAGGGTTCTACTCCCCACCCCCACCCCGACCCCGCCAAGCAGATCGGCCACGCCCACACAACACACAGCGCTTGCTCCAGGCAGCGGAGACGCACCGGCTGAGGTGGCTCAGGGCATCGACTGATGTCACTGCAGTGCCTCTGACCGGGAGGTCCTAGGGTTCTACTCCCCACCCCCACCCCGACCCCGCCAAGCAGATCGGCCACGCCCACACACCACACAGCGCTTGCTCCAGGCAGCGGAGACTCTCCGGCTGAGGTGGCTCAGGGCATCAATTCATGTCACTGCAGTGCCTTTGATCGGGAGGTCCTAAGGTTCCAGTAAAGACGTTGGCTGGATTTTCGATACCAGCTTCATAACTATGTCGAATTCAGCCGCTGTCTGGATGAGAATTCTAGTGGCGTGGATCAGGGACCTGCGTGAACGTCCTGTCCTGTCCTCACCCCTTTCTTCCACACACATACACACACTCACAATCACTTGCACTCCACTACCACACATGCCGGGAGGCCGGTCGGGAACTTAGAGCTTGCCTCGGCCGGGGCGGTGCACCTCGGGTGGGAGATACCTGGTTGGGGAAGACCCCGCTGAAGGAGAAATACTCGCTTGGAGAAAACCTTACAAGTCTATGTAGAGTTCGGCGCCGGATCTCGACACGAACATAGCCACCTCGCGCGATAAATGCACTGCACTTACGTGACGCATGACCTTAGTACTTGGCGAGCCCGAAGTCACCAACCAACCAATCAAACCCGCGAAGTAAAGCGCGGCTTCAGGCGCTATCCGGTCTCTGTAGCACACACTTTTTACTTTCCCGTATACGTACGTATATACGGAGTAATATACGTAGTGTAGGGAAAGTAAATAATGCTGTACAAAGAAACGGCGCATTTTCGGCAGAAAAAATTCATTGCCGAGCGCTGATAACGAAAAAATGGATAAAACCAGTTGCTAAATTAAGAAAAAAAATCACCTAACATTTGGTGTAGCCAGTAACCCTCTTTTGTGGGTCCTTGATATCGAAAAACCAATTGTCCGTCTGCCTGTGAACACTACTAGCGCCTAAACTATTTTTTTCAAATTGAAGAAACCCCTGTCGACCTGCCTCGACTCGAAGCTTTGAAATTTTGAAAAAGATTCCGTAAAATTTGGAGGTACTTTACATGAACCCCCCGGACATTTTCAAAATTTTCTCAAAAACTGCTCCAAATTTTTTCTTTAAATTTCTTGTTCTTTTGTCCGTTAACCTTGCAAAGCCACTTCAGCAAAACATCCATATTGTCTAGAAATACATTTTGGTGCCTTTCAAATATCCAAAAATGTATTTTCTGCATTTGTCCTGGGCCTTCACTGTTTATCGATTGAAAAGTGTTACTAAGTAGACTTTGCCATACGCGTACCACAAAGAAGACAGCCGTGTAAAACAATAGAGTACAGAAAAGTAAACAAAACACTGTGGCATTATGAATCAAAATGGTTGCCACCTCGCAGAAAGATCCCAAAATTATAAATATGTATAATTTCCAGGATTTCGTGGTAAAAATAACTCGTACGGAAGTGTCTTCGGCGTGGTCGTTTCGAAATTTCGGTTAAAGTTTCATTCGTACGCCAAAGTCTCACTTTCTGTACTTGTTACGAAAATAACTATTTTGGGTTCCAACATTATGTTCCCTCTTCACATACGGTTCGCTTTACTGACTGCTGGAAAAGAAAACCGTTTGCTTTGCTGCCGGAAATGAAGAGATAAAATAGTTATTTATGATACGAGTGGCAACAGTGACATTTTATTTCACGAGTAGGAAAGGTTGCGACACGAGGCCGAAAGGCCAAATGACGTATTCCTAAAAAGAAAAGAAAATACTTTCGTCTGTTCGCATAAGGTATTACTGACCTTAATGTGTCATGAAGTGATTGTTTATGTGAATTAAAATAAAACAAAAGATAGTACATAATACACAGGTAAAAGTCATTTTACCTTACAACTATTTTCGCAAAAACGGTAAGAACACAAAAATGAATTTTTATGTGTGCAAACAGTACAAAAATATCAAAATATCCTACTTATAAACATTCTTTACCGAGTTGGCTTGCTCAGCTTAAGTTTGTCACTCATACCAATCTTATCAGAAAATACAACCGTAGCTGAAAAGAAATTGATATTTGGAAATTTTAATCTCAAAAAAATTGCAAAAAAAATTCTGGGTATAGCGAAAATGGATTTTGCTGAAGCTGTTTGGCTAGCTTAATGGACGTCACTTTCCTCAGCGGTGGCGGCGGACATATGATGATGATGATGATGATGATGGTGATGATGATAATAATAATAATAATAATAATAATAATAATAATAATAATAAATTGATCATATTGTCTCAGCTTGTCCAATCCTAGCAAAGACCGAATACCTGAAAAGACATGACAGAGTGTGTAGCTACCTCCACTGGCAGATCTGTACCGCCATCGAAGTTCCAAACACATGCCCCAAGTGGTACGATCACTCACCAAAACCGGTGACATCTGTTGGATTGTGTACGATATTGTACGACCAACAAATTCAAACTGATCGCACGATAGCGGCAAACAAACCGGATATAGTTATCCGGGATTTGGCGAAAAAATCGTGTTTACTTGTCGATGTTGCTGTACCTTGCGATCAAAACGTCGTTACCAAGGAGGCAGAGAAACGTCTTAAATACAAGAGTTTGGAAATCGAGATCAGCCGAATGTGGGGCGTAAAAGCACAGGTCGTCCCGATAGTTATCGGAGCTCTGGGATTTGTTCCGCAAAATTTGAGTAAGAACTTGTCTAAACTCCCTGGTAATTCAAAAGACTGGGAAGTGCAAGAAATTGCTTTATTTGGAACAGCCCACATTTTGCGTAAAGTATTGTAGAGGCACTGGCAGTCACCGGATCTGCTCCTTAGGTAGCTGGTTGCAACCTGGAGTAGATTTTATATTCAGCTGACTCATAACATCTATAGTCTTGATGTAATGGAAAAATAATAATAATAATAATAATAATAAATAATAATAATAATAATAAATAATAATAATAATCTATCTGAAAAAACAACAAATGGTGCAAAATAATTGAGATTTGGATATTTTAAAATCACAAAAATGGCACAAAAATGTGGACATAGAGAAAATGGGTTTCGCTGAAGCTGTTTGGCCAGCTTAATGGACGTCACTTTCCTCGGCGGCGGCGACGGACATCTGACAGGCCGTAAAGCCGCTCGGCCGCGTCTTCACACCGCGCGGCGCCGCTTCCCTCTCTTCGACATTTCACTCGCTCTCGCGTTCGCTCATTTGGATTTCAAAACAGTCGGAACTTTCTCGGCTATTTGCGCCTCGGATTGTCTTTCGTTCTATTCATAGCGCTTGTGGCTGGATGTGCTCGTCTAATTAGTGTGTCATAAAAGTTTCCCTGCGATTAAAATTCCTGCGTTGCGGTCGTTAAGTTGCTCTCAGACTTCCTTTTTGTTCTTCAAGTTTCAGGATTGACGGCTGGGGTGAATTTTACAATAGTTATACTGAACTATGACCCTAACTGTTGCGGAATTCTGCGGGAATGTAGAGTGATTGAAGGGACGCGTAGTAATACGTTTCTTGTGAAGTTTTCTAGAAAAATCACATGAAGCTAAAAAAATTATGTACAATTTTATACGGCAGAAATATGTTATTCGAGTTAAACATGAATGTATTGCATTCAAAACGTCAGTGATTGTTGTCATAGGAGATTTTCATGCGTGCGACTGTTTGGCCGGATGTGATTGAATTCTCGCATGTGTTTGGACAAATTTCGAAGATTTATCGTTATTTTACATACGTTTCAATTTGAGTTATCGCCTTCACTCTCATCGCTTTTATCCCGATGGTGGAATGTAACAACATATGTCCTCTCTCCTTCACTCCTAGCTCTCGTAACACCTCTCTCTATTCCCAACTCACTGCTCTCTCTTCTCGCATCTCTCTCCTCCCTAGTGTCTCTCTCTCCTCCCAACTTCCTCTTCTCGTCTCTCTCTGTCTCGTCTCTCACATTCCAACTCTCTCGTCTCTCCCTCTCATGCCATCTTTCTCGTCTCTCCCTCTCATGCCATCTTTCTCGTCTCCCCCTCTCATCCCATCTCTCTCGTCGCTCCCTCTCATCCCATCTCTCTCGTCTCTTCCTCTCATCCCATCTCTCTCGTCTCTCCCTCTCGTACCATCTCTCCCGTCCCTCTTTTCCCAACACTCTTGTCTCTCCTTCTCCTCCCAACTCTCTCATCTCTCCTCTTCCCAATGCTCTCGTCTCTCCTGCCAACTTCCCCTTCTCTCTCCTACCAACTTCCCCTTCTCTCTCCTACCAACTTCCCCTTCTCTCTCCTATCAACTTCCTCTTCTCTCTCCTACCAACCCTCTCTTCTCTCTCTCCTTCCAACCCTCTCCTCTCTCTCCTACCAACCTATCTTCTCTCCTACCAACCCTCTCTTCTCTCTCCTACCAACCCTCTCTTCTCTCTCCTACCAACCCTCTCTTCTCTCTCCTACCAACCTATCTTCTCTCTCTCCTACCAACCCTCTCTTCTCTCTCCTACCAACCTATCTTCTCTCTCTCCTACCAACCTATCTTCTCTCTCTCCTACCAACCCTCTCTTCTCTCTCCTACCAACCTTCTCTCCTCTCCCTCCTACCAACCTTCTCTCATCTCTCTCCTACCAACCCTCTCTCCTCTCTCTCCTACCAATCTTCTCTCGTCTCTCCTACGAATCTTCTCTCG
This sequence comes from Acheta domesticus, assembly GCA_031308135.1. Taxonomy (NCBI): domain Eukaryota; kingdom Metazoa; phylum Arthropoda; class Insecta; order Orthoptera; family Gryllidae; genus Acheta; species Acheta domesticus. The sequence continues at coordinate 23,231,589 of JAHLJT010002630.1, forward strand.
TCTCTCCTACCAACCTTCTCTCCTCTCTCTCCTATCAACCTTCTCTTCTCTCCTACCAACCCTCTGTTCTCTCTCTCCTACCAACCCTCTCCTGCCACCTCTCCCTGTCTCCTCGCGACTCACTCCTCGCGCGACTCGCAGAAAACCAGCCCCGCCTGCGGTGCTTGGGCGGCGACCCACCAAAGCGTCCCAACCAGAAATTCCTAACGTCGCTATTATAACGGCAAAGGGGCATCCAAATGCACGCGGGCAGTGGCCTTGCCCGTACGCGAACCGGAGCAAGCGTCAAAAAACTTCAGCCTGCTGAACGAAACACTTCGAAATTGTTTTCCAAAATGGTACACGCACTCTGTTCACGGATAAAAATGAAGTATTACGAGTGTTTCAAAAGAAACAGTCTTCACGACTATTGCAATATCATTGTACAGAATACAAACATTAAAACAATTTTTTACACTCAAAGAATATCAAACGTGTTTTGCTACAACAGCACAGATTTTCTTGGTTTATTTATAATTTTTTCAATTTTTAAAAATTCAGAAACTTCAACGAAAAGTATTTTATTGTTTACAGGGTTAACCTATTAGAAATTGTTGTGTCAATTTTAACACAAAATTGTCAATTTTAACACAAAATTTAAGCACACAAGCTGCTCTTCCATCTCCTTCATTATGCGCCGATTCAATAGTACCGTAAGTAAGCAATGGCGTAGCGTGGGTATTAGCCGCCCGGGACGTAGAAAAATTTCGCTGCTCTCTTATTTAGGTACTTCAGTTTAAAAGTATAAAATATACAGCAGTTCTAAAGAATTTTTCTGCAGAAACAATCATCATTATTGTGTATTGTAGAGGTTACAAATAAAAAAGGCATGTATATATTTTTTACAGAAAACTAATCACATGTTTTACAATATAATAATCACTAAACATTCATTTAAAGAAGTCGTCAGAGAATAAGTAATGAAAGATTCCATGCTCGTTGCAATCGGTCCGAATTGTAGGTGCGACAAATCTGTGATATGAATTGATTCAAATTTTAACAAGATATTATTTATTGTGAAATGTTGCCGCCTATTAAACGTGTCGTTCGGGGCGGGCCGCCTCTCCCGCCCATACTACGCTATGCCACTGACTGTAGGGTACTATTAAACCAAATTCAGGCTCAGACAAGAAAAGATGTCGCTTGTCTCCAATACAGCGCAGTGAGATGCACCAGGCGGCGTTTTAACCGTTAACTGGTGGCGTGCCTCCAAACTTCTCTTACCGGTGACGTGCGGTCTGTGAGACCCCAAATGTTGTAGGCAGATTATTTTCGGTGTTCCATTTCATGTTGAGTTGACAATTTTTTTCACATTAACAATGCTACAGTAAACAAGAATATGAAAGGATTTGTTGTTAATATGTAAAATGAAAATAACATAATTATTTATTACTCGCCGAGGGAATTTCTGGCTATAATTTGTTCCATACTGTTTCTTCACTATTAATTACCCTAAGAACTCGCAGAAAGGTTTGAAATGTTATTCACGTTAAAAAAGCTTAATTTAAATACGATAATGCATTGTTACACGAAAATTATTCAGCAATAAAAAATGTGTAATGCACATTCACTGTAGGAAGAAAAGTCCCACTACTGGTGATGTGAGGTCTGCGAGACCGCTCCGATACTTCAACTGACCCTCAAAGACGAACGGCTGTCACTGGATCCGCTGCCCCGCGTGTGAATGTAGTTTAGAAAGAGATAGGAAGGTACTGTAAATAAAAACTTGTTGCGACGTACCAGAAAGGAGGGCTACGCGTTTTTTTTACTCAGCGGTCTCAGAGACCGCATGTCACCAGTCGAGGGTTAATTGCCATGGACGCCGCTAAATGGCTCAATGCGTCTTGCTTCGGTCCGCCAAGTGGTTTGTGAGCAAGGAGCTCGGCCAGGTCTTTTTTTTTTGACACTTTGTGTTCGCACTTTCAGTAAAAAATCCTCCCTGTTTCATTGTTTTTGGATATTTCCAGAGTTCCTGGGTTTTTAACGAAACCATAGATACTTCCGTCAATTTATGCATGTATTCGAAATCAGTACCACAGACTAGTTTCTAGAGAGCTAGACGAAATTTGAAAAATAAAACGAAACTAAAAATAAACAAATTATATTTTACGTAAGGTAATCTGATTAACTTATGTGTGATCTGTGAAAATTAGTCACAGACTATAAAAAAGAGATGCGTCTTTATCCTCTTATCATTCACCGCTCATGATCACCTCGCCATTCTTCACACAATAGAAAGCAAAAGAGCAACACCATTCTATTGCCTGCCCAGGAAAGGGGAGGGCATAACGATGCAATTCTTCTTCCTATCGCTCATTGAAACAAAGAAGGCACTTAAAAAATTTCAGTCCTTATGGAGAGTTTCTGAGTCTGAGAAAAGTCCGCCGACATGAAATATTCGCGTTCTAGCGCATTGGCGGTTTTTGCATGGCGGAGGCAATGTGTCCCGCCATTAAGCCCTACACCTCCTCCGACTGGTTTGAGGCTGGTCGGGCTCAATTACGTATCACTATCATTCACTCAACATGATCAGTCATTTTTCATTCAGTGGAAGGCGTAGGCAAACCTTCATTCTCTTATGCCCAAGGTAGGGGATATAATGGTCTATACAATCGGAGAGAGATGCTTCATTGTCATCTACCATTCTCCGGTCATGATCATCCCGCCATTCTTAATGTAATAAAAGGCAAAGGCCAAACTCCATTCCGATCACTTGCCTGCTAAGGAGTGGACATGAAGATGTAACTCTTCTCCCCACCTACTCTTATAAATAAATACGTTACTATTAAAAAAATCATTCCTGAGGAAGAGTTTCTGCATACGATAAAAGTCCGCCGACATCAACATTTGTGGTACTCATCAAAAACAATGTTCATACTTAGAGAGAACTTCTGCGAATGAGAAAAGTCCGCTGACATGAAATATTTGCGTCCAAACCTGGTCCTTTTCATCAGCGCATTGGCGGTTTTTGTGGTCGGCGCAATCTGTGTCCCGCCATTAAGCCCTACACCTCCGCCGACTGGTTTGAAGCTGGTTAGGCCCAGATAAAATAGCATCATCATCATCATTCACTCAACATGATCACATTCATTCTCCAGGAAGTGGAAGGCAGAGGTAAACCTCCATTCTGACCTCCTGCCCAGAGTATAGAACATGAAGGCGGATAAAATCGAAATGAAATGCGTCATGATCCTCTATCATTCATCGCTCAGGATCATCCCGCCGTTTTTTCATGTAATAGAAGGCAAAGATAAACCACCATTCTCCTAACTGACCTTGGAAAGGGGAGAACATGAAAGTGCAATCACCTTTCCATCTACTTCTAGAAACAAACCTAGCACTCTTAAAAAAATTCAATCCTTGGGGAGTTTCTGAGTCTGAGAAAAGTCTGCCGACATGAAATATTCGCGTCCTAGCGCATTGGTGGTTTTTACTGCCGAGACAAGGCGCAGGTAAACCTCTATTCTGACCTCCTGCCCAGAGTATAGAACATAAAGGCGGATAAAATCGAAATGAAGTGCGTCATGATCCTCTATCATTCATCGCTCAGGATCATCCCACCGTTTTTTCATGTAATAGAAGGCAAAAATAAACCATCATTCTCATAACTGGCCTTGCAAAGGGACATGAGGGTGTAATCACCTTCCTATCTACGTTTAGAAACAAACATGGCCCTCGTAAAAAAATGCAGTCCGTATGGAGAGTTTCTGAGTCTGAGAAAAGTCCGCCGACATGAAATATTCGCGTCCCAGCCCGCTCCTTTTCATCAGTGCATTGGCTGTTTTTGCGGCCGGCGTAATCTGTGTCCCGCTATTAAGCCATACACCTCTGCCGACTGGTTTGAAGCTGGTTAGGCCCAGATAAAATAGCATCATCATCATTCGCTCAACATGATAACATTCATTCTCCAGGAAGTGGATGACGCAGGTAAACCACCTCCAATCTCAACTCCTGCCTAGAGTATAGAACATAAAGGTGGATAAAAGAGAAAAGAAATGCGACATGATCTTCTTTCATTCACCCCTCATCCCGCCATTTTTCATGTAATAGAAGGCAAATATGAACCACCATTCTCGTAACTGACCTTGGAAACTTGAAGTTTTAATCACCTTCCCATCCAATTTTAGAAAGAAACATAGCACTCTTCAAAAAATTCAATACTTGGAGTGTTTCTGAGTCCGAGAAAAGTCCGCCGGCATGAAATATTCGCGTCCCAGCCCGCTCCTTTCCATCAGCGCATTGGCGGTTTTTGCGGCCGGGGCAGTCCGTGTCCCGCCATTAAGCCCTACACCTCCCGCCCGCCGACTGGTTTGGGGCTGGTCGCCCCATTATACGACGGCGGCGCCGAGCACATGTAGCTCGTGGAGGCGGCGGCGTTCAATTAGTCGTCGGCGCGGGCCGCCATCGCTTATGCAGATGACGGCCATGTTTCTCCAGAAATCGCGACAAGCCGGGGGCGACCGTTTCTGCGATTGGCGGAAGAGCTGCAACGGTTTCGCGGAGGCGTGGAATCGTTCAGCGAAAATGCCGCGTGTGAGGAGTCGGCCAGAGTTGTCAGTTGTCTTTGGGATCTTATCAGGATATGTTTGTCAATTATTTAAAGACGGAAATCTTCCTTATAGTACAGGCTGTCCGGGGACGAAACGTCGAAACTTTGATAATAAGCTCTTAATACAATTCTAAACATATTTTGTCTAATAAACTACGTGGATATTCCGAATGGTCGAGCCACAATGAGCACTCAAAAGTTGGTTTGAAAAATTGGTTTCTAGGCAAAAATTTGCATTATGGAAGCATAGAAACACTCTAGAAACATGTAAATTGTTTATTATTTACAAAAGAAATTAGTGTACTTGCTCAGACTGAAAAATATATTCATTTCTTTTGTAAATCAACAATTTACATGTTTCTGGAGTGTTTCTATGCTTCTATAATGCAAATTTTTGCCTATAAATGACTTTTTCAAACCAACTTTTGAATGCTCATTGCGGCCGACTCAACCATTCGGAATATCCAGGTAGTTTATTAGACAAAATATGCTTAGAATTGTCTTAAGAGCTTATTTTCGAAGTTTCGAAATTTCCTCCCAGGACACCCTGTATAACTGTTTTGTAACAATATTATGTTATACAAAGTACACGCAACGTTTCGGAAATTACGTATTTCCATCTTCAGGCGTCATGGATTTTTTTATTTAAATTAACTTAAATATATATTTAAAATATTATTTTGTTTAAAATTTTTTTGACACCGGAAGATGGAAATAAGTAATTTCCGAAACGTTGCATTTACTTCGTATAACATATAAGTTTGCTATATAACAGTTACATAAAGAAGATTTCTTTCTTTAAATAATTGACCAATATATCCTGAGAAAATTGAAAATAATCAATATTTATTTTCTGTCTATAGATTACCTTTCGAATCACCTGTTGGCGCCTCTTATTGCTCACAACTTGTTGTGACCTTCACGGAAAATGCAATGAAATACTAGTTTTGTCGCGGACTTACTTTCAGAGTAGTTGTCTTCCCAATAGAGGTATAGTAAATGAATTTGGGTGGTGATGAATCATTCTCCTTTCGTGCGGACTGCGGGAATTAACGTCAAGGATTAGCTCTCGCTCAGCTGTTCAGTCACGTGAACGGTTTTTTTCAACACTCGTTGTTGCTAAACGATTCAGTTTCAACAATAATGATTCAATTTTTACAGTTTCGTGTTTAACACCACACTAAATTTGTGGTTTCATCCCAGCAAAGCGAATTACTTTATCAGCCCTATAAGCAATTAAAAGTACTTGGTGTGCAAATTAAGGGGCGTGGTCTGTTTCTAACACGTCTAAATATTTCACATTTATTTCACAAACTTGGACGAACGTTCACCTCAATAGTTTTACATCCTACTGTCATTCTGTCATTCCAGTGAATGTTTGCATGATACCAATGCATTTATGTAGCTAGAATGCTCTAGCAACACTTTTAAATACTTCCGTTTCAAGAAATATTAAATGCGTTCATAATTCTTTAATATTCTATAAATTGGGAGTTTTATTAAAATTGAGATGAAAATACATTACGCGGACTCGGAGAAATTTTGTATTTATGGACCGTTTACTACATCCTTTTCCTTACGTAATTTCTCACTTATACATATACTTATCTGTTTTTCGATATGATTTATATCAATTCGTACAATATTATTTTAGTTACAATTTTGCAACAGTGTAAATCACTCGTGAAAACTATCCCTACCACCAACTACATACACTGAACTGAAACCGAAGCTTTAACAGTTGGCTCTCTAGGCCCATATCGCTAGCGGCAGAATACAGTTTTGGGGTTTTAAGGCACCCACATTTTTAAAACAATAAACTGCCTTTCCGGCATAATGTGAATTTGAGATTCACTAAATTGACAATAGATAAACATAATGAATGAAAAATGTTTTTTTTAATAAATACTTCTGTCGAGCCATTTCATACAACCTTCTGTCCCCAACAACAGACGAGGTATACAACTGTAGGTATTGTCTTCAAAATTTCTTTTTATTATTAAGTTAAATATCAGAAATAAAAAATGTCAACATGGAAGTATATGTAAGTACCCACCGCTATGATCAGCTTATGTAAATATCTACTAATATATTACATACTTTTTAAGGATTTGTTTGTTATGACGCAAACATTTAACCGTTTTGCGAAGTCGCCACTGTATCAGAGTTCTGTGGGGACACGCTCGTAAATATGAAAGCAATTTACATTTTAATGAAGAATTATAGTTGTAAAGAAAATATCAACTTAACTAATCTAAACAAAAACTAAATCAAATCATTAATATTTCATCGTCAACATCCATCATCGCCATTTCAAAACTAGTAGTGTACCTAATTCATTTCAAATCTAGTAGTATACCGAGGTATTACCCAATTTAATAGTATAAATATATTTAGGTTTTTATTTCTTGGCGCGTGAGGGCCTCTTTTCACGATGGAATATCTCACGGCATTTCGCGTCGTTGTCTATCGTCTCGATAGGAGTCGCATGATCGCCAGCAATGCTCTATACAGCAGCGATCATGCGACTCCTAGCGGCACGACCGAGAAAGACGCGCAATATCGAGAGATATTCCAACGTGAAGACAAGACTTCACGCGCCAAGAAATAAAAACCCAATTACAGAATTATAATTCCACGCGTATCAACTGGAATCCAAGTGGCTGCATTTCAAAAACCTGAAATAGCTGAGAGGAAGTAGGGTTGAAAAAAGAGATTATTCCAGTGAATGGTGTTTTTAGGCTAAACATGAGAATGTAACGTACAACATTTTTGTGGCATGGTATTAGTATTATTATAAATATCTGCAACTGTGTGAGCCATTATAATAAAATTCCCAGGAATGAACGTTTGTCACGAAGCGTGAGAGAAGCTCCTGCAAGCTTCTGAAGCGTGGTCCATATTAAGTAGGCGTGGCGGGGTTCCTATTACAATGGGGCTTCCATGAGAACTTTGTTTGCCCGAGTGTACGGAAGACAATTCCTTGTGCCGCTTCCTTTCGTGTTGGGAACAAAATGTGAAATGTAGGAATGGAGATGGTTTTATGAAGGGTCGCTATACAATAATTTGATTTAAATTCGTTGATAGAAGTCGTTAAACTGAGATCTGTGAATATTTTGCCAATGATACACTCCCGCCTGATAATTCGCATAATATTTTGGAGAAACGTATCGTACAGTATTTTATTTTTTAGAAAAAATGCGCAAATAATTAGTAAGGGCTACAGGATTCGGAAAATTCTGATGTCTTGGAATTGCGTCTCCGTTCAAAATGCTTTTCATCAAAATTGCCGTGTCTCAAGAGGCTGCTAAGGGACGAGGTCGACGTGGTGGTTTTTCGACAGTAGCTAAATACCTTTGTCGAATTCAGTCAATATCTGAAGGAGAATTCTAGCGTACAGTTGCTCTGATCAGAAGTGTTCCGTGTGTTCACCAATCAATAACAGACGAATGCCGGAGAAGTATCCGAATAAAAAGGCTACGGACCGTGCACGATCTTTACTTTCTCATTCTTCGCCCCCTCATGACCTTTTCACACACACACACACACACACATACATACATACATACACACTTGCATTACCAAACATATCGGTAGACCATCCTGGAGCTTAGAGCCCGTCCCAGTCGGAGCTCCGCTGGTGCGAGATATGTGGAGGGAGAAAAAGAAAACCCGCAAGCCGGTTAGAGGTCGGGTCGGTGCTGGATTTTTTCATTCCACCACCCTCAGCAGAAACATATGTACCATTCATGATAAATATCCACTACACTTTTTGAACCAATGACCTAAGTACCTGACCCCCCCCCCTGGAATCATTAATCACTCAGTTCTACAGATGGAATGGGGAGTACATTTCGTACGCCTTCCTTCGGAGGGGAAGTAAAGCCGGCTGTCCCATGTTAGTAGATTTACTTGCATGTAAAAGATCCTCAAGCCTAAATGACGCCTCTGAGCTAAATTCAAATCGCCGGTTTCGTCGCCTCAGTAATACCTTCTTTCCGCTAGTTGGTGAAAGGAGTGTAACAAAATTTACGTGGTCAGACGGAAGAGCAGGCCTCATGGCCTAAGTCTCGCCACGTAAAATAAGGCAATTCAAATTCAAATTCAAATACATGTATACTTCGATTTAACTAGAGGGAGTTCTGAGAGTTCATCAGATCGACACGGTTTTTCAATCGAGAATTTCGTTGGACTTCAATTTTTAGTACTAAAGATTCCGATTGGATAACCGCGTCACAGCTGATCTGTCAGAAGTCACTTTATTTAAATAGGAGAATAGGAAGAAGGATCGCGCGCAATTTTCGCGTTGTTTCGGGTATTTCTCGGATTTTACATAGCTATTCAGCTGCTAAGGAACGCGTTCTGCAAATAGCCAGATTTGTTATTTTGTAGATAGTATTTCAGATCAAAGCAAACCTGACCGTTAAAAATCTCTGAATATTTATTCTTATGTTCATATGGTTGATCTGTCTGCCATTTTTAGATGGCGCACGTTTCCTCAGAAACACGGTACTGATGTGATTTAGACCCATTTATGCGATTGGTTCAATTTCTCAGAATCGTTTGTGAAATAGGTAAAGCGTTCAGAAATGTGGTAAGACAGGTCCGTAGAATTTCAGGACGTCATTTCGTAAATGAGAGTTCGATAATATCCCACCTCATTTTATCTCGTATTTCTGCAGAATCTGGACGTACCGCTGGAACTTGCAATAAAACTACAATTCAGATCAATAATTTATTCCGAAAGACAATTTTTCGATTGATTTAATACAAGTAAGATATTTCGTACATCAAAGAATTCTATTATTTGGCCATTACTTCAAACGTTAAAAATTTCAAATGTATCTCTATAGTTATCAAAATATTTCTTCAACTCTATTACCTTATAAGAATATGAACATATTGAGTGTTATCACAATAATAATAATAATTATTATTATTATTATTATAAGCAACAATAATAATAATAATTATTATAAGTAACAATAATTATTAATTTAATTATGTTACTGAAAACAACGGTTAAAAGTATTGCTTTGTATTAATAGTCACTAGATGCTTGTAAGTCAATTCCGATTTCTCACGATTCCTGATTTGAAATTAATTACATGATTATAATATTGTTATTGTCTGATTCTCCTTGATCTCCCGGTGCTTCAGCTGTAAGCTTTCACAATCATTGTAGAGATGTTTCATTGTCAATAAGCGATCCTGAATACAGAGACTGCAGCATTTTATCGGCTCAGGGGTCATTATCGCCTCTCCTGGCAGCTCCCAAAAGGGCTTTAAAAGTCACCGGGGAATATGTTGCCCGTAGCGAAGTCGTTTCAGATATCTCCAGGCGCCCGACCGGAACTTCGGGCGCTGTAGGAACCGCAGGCAACGCAGCTGTTCGGGTTTATGGACCTGGCTCAAGGTCGTACGATTCATCGATTTCATTTTTATTACCGAGTAGCTGATACTCGTTATACAAATATAGCGAAGTTGAGTGTGAAAGGGAAAATAAAAGAAAAATGGGCTACAATTCAGAACTTCTCTTTACAGCTATTCTTTCAAACCAAGGACCTTCATGCCTTCTTTCTCCGCTTCTTTCTTCTTCTTTCTCTTCTTTTTCAATCACTTTCGTTTTCTATCTTCTCTTCCCGTTCTCATTATCCTACCCCTCCTTCCCCTTTTCTCATCCTTCCATTCCTCCTCCTATATTCCTTTCCTTCTTTTTATATTCATATTCTTCTCAACCTTCTCTTCATTCTGCTTTTCTTCCTCTTCCTCTCTTTTCTGTTTTTTCTCATCTTTTCCTTCTTAATATTATTTTATCTTTCTTCTGCACTTCTCTTCTAAATCACTCGGAGAAATAATTCACAATTCGAGTAATCAGACGGCTGAAATTGACAATTGTTTTCTGACGAGCGCTCCTGGCAGGTTAAAAGTGCATGTATATTTGTATTAGTATTAGTGCATTTGTATTTGTAGTAGTGCATTAGTATATTTGCTCAGACAGAAAAATTAAGCAAGAAATAAAAAAATCAGTGGAATTGTGTAATTTGGGTGCTTTTTTATTTCTCGCTTAATTTTTCTTTCTGAACAAATATATTCATTTCTTTTGTAAATAATAAACAATTTACATGATTCTGGAGTGTTTCTATGCTTCTGTAATGCAAATTTTTGCCTAGAAATCAATTTTTCAAACCAACTTTTGAGTGCTTATTGCAGCTCAACCATTCGGAATATCTTCGTAGTTTATTAGACAAAATATGCTTAGAATTGTCTTAAGAGCTTATTTTCGAAGTTTCGACGTTTCCTTCACGGACACTCTGTATATTGTGCGTGTGTATGTGCGTGCATGAATGACAATGCGACGAAGTAATTGTGTGCGCGTGACTGTGAACTCAGATTTGACCAGCGCGTTTGGCAGTGTGCCGATGCCACTCCTGGTGCTCCTATGTAGCCACGGGTGGCCCTGACATACAGCGAGGCGTTAGAGCACCAATAATATTGTATCTCCCCATCGCGGTTGAGTCACTATTCACAGTTGCTATTCCACCCACTCAGATAAGTCTTCCTTGTCGGTTTCACTCGTTTCGTTGGCTGGATAGGCAAACTAGCAGCGAGAGGAAATCCAGGAGATGACGAAGGTTGTTTGGATAATAAAGTCTTTGTAACATGTTCAAATCGCGATTTATGATCGTGCTCCTTTTTATGACTCACGTTTTAATTATCTACAATATATATTTTTATTAAATACATTTTCAGTACTACTTAATTTATCCAAATATGTATTTCTCATTTATTTCCTTTTTCAAGATCTTTATAGCCAAGTCTATTTTTGAATTACGCACCGTACCCACTTTCGGAAGCTTCATGATTCACTAGCTCCTCCCTTTGCATGTTAGTGCACCTGTGCAATGCACCTTTTTACTTCCAGTGCAGTCTTGATTTAACGGCTACACTTTTTAATGGCTTGTTCTTGGTGGTGAGGGAAGCAAATATCTCGTTGGTAGAGACTCGTACGTAGATGCAACGAATATTTTCCATGGCAATATTTATAAAAATCACGCACATAGGCATAGTGTACGGATGACGTATCCAGTCATTTGACGTAGTCTCACAGAGAATTCACCACACGTTTCCACGATGTGGGAAACGCCAAGTACTCTCAGATTCGCTGCAAGAGAATCTTCTAATCTCACGACTCTTGACTATAGCTAAGTCTTCAGTTACCCCAAAATATTCCATGCAGTAAGCTGATAAATCACCCAAAATCAATCATTGGCGCTGTCATATTACAAGCTTGTGAATGCGAATATTGTGAATGTGAATAATGTGCTTGTGAATGTTGTCATTGGTCGAATAATCACATTTTGAAACAAAACAAAATGTTTCCATTTTGTCTCTTTCTTTTACACGATAATACTTATACGTTGTTCAGAACTCATACAACCAAAAATAGAATACGTCACTTATATTCATGTACAGATATCCTGAGTAAGTAAGGCGCGTCATCTACTTAGATCATTAGATCCGAAAGTGTAGTGCTTTCTGTATCCTCGGAAGCGAGATCTGGCGTAGGCCCACTCAGCCTGGGTAAAAGCAGATGATGTGATTTTCCCAAGTTGCCGTACAACATAAGATTCCATTCATTCGCCGATTTATGAGAGCTCAGAGATTTGAGAGATTTACGAGATTTCAGACATTTGAGCGCAGCCATCACTTCAATCAAAATAGTATTTTTAATTTTCACTTGTGAAAATTTACAATATTTTCAATTTAGAAAGTTTAGCAAATATATAAAAAATCACGGAAACAAAAAGCAACCATTACTCTTTTTAAATGTTAGGAAGACTCAAATGCTTTTTCTTTCAAGTCTGTTTATATGTTCACGAAGGTACAGAGAGTTAATTGGTAATGTTAATTGGAGGCATATTAGGCAACTCTACAAATATTGTTGTACCTTTTTTAATCCACTACTAGCAAAGCAGTCAATTTACCTTTTCTAGCAGTCACGATGGCGAAGAATGAATAGAAATTGAAGTAGAAAAATGCGATGATCACCATGATCACCATGATTCCTCCAGGAAGGTCTTCAAATTCTTCCTCACCGTTTTCTAAGCAGTACTCAATGGAGCTGATAAACTGCTGTTTAATTATTTGTACAATTTATTTATACAGATGCGGATTCGATGGTGTAACGGTTAGCGTACTGGACTGTCATACCGAAGTTCGCGGGTTCAAAACCGATCGAAGCCGTGGATTAAAAATCCTTCGTACGCCTTCCTTCGGAGGGGAAGTAAAGCCTGCTGTCCCATGTTAGTAGATTTACTTGCATGTAAAAGATCCACAATGATGCCTGTTTCGTCGCCCGAGATAATACCTTCTTTCTCCGCTAGGTGGTGAAAGGAGCGTAGTAGAAATTTGGTCAGGCGGAAGAGCGGGCCTCATGGCCCGAGTCTCGCCACGTAAAATAAGGCACTAACTAAATAACTAACACTAACATACAGATAATAGTGAATAAAAATCGTATTTCGTGCACCTTTCATTGTGCTCAGCGGAACACATCATGTAATGTCTATTCTTCTCTACTTACGAAAATTCGACTTACGAGTGGATTGGAAGTCTCTATCTATCTCGTAGTATACCTGAACTCCTCTAATAGCGGACTGAGTGGTTGGAAAGTCGTTCCGGGCAATCGACTCGCAAAAGTACGTGGAGTTACAGCTCACGGAGAGCAATTGATGTAATTGTAATGATTACATCTTATCGGACTGGCTCACTAATCCAATTCGAAGATTTAGCTTGTTCTTCAAATCCAAGAGGGTGTGGCCGAAATTAAAAGAGCTTATCTCCTGAGAAAAATCAAACGGATAAAAAAATAGTGAGTTAATTCGGAAATAACTGTTTGTCGGTATCAAAGAGAAGAGTACGATTTAACATTTCCTATATTTTCCGTGTCGCCCCCCCCCCTACACTTAAAAATATAGATAAATGGCTGGTACAACGTGTTAAATGAAATCCATTAAAGCACCGGGAGCAGAAATGTCAAAATCGGAAAGTTGCAATATTCAAGTTTGCTCTAATATAAAACTGTACATTCCAGTTAATCGTTGTCGCATTCCTATCTGATTTGTCTTGCAGTTGAAAATAACGGAAGATATCACTGCTATGCCTCCTCGTTTGAATATATTCAATTTGTCAGTTGAATGGTCTCGAATTAGAATTTGTTACCTTATAGAAATGTACTAAATGTGTATTGGGCGTGCCACGAGAAAAAAAAGGGATCAATGTTCATCACCACGAATATTAAATCATCTTTGGGGATTTTGTCTTCTAGCCCGTATTGTCTCATCAGAACTGATCTCGCCATCTTTTATTATATCCCTCAATGATCTTCTTCCTTTGGTATGTGATGCTTTATCGCTTTAGTCACTATTGTATCTCGCATACGCTCAGTATGTTCCTGCCATCTCATTTGGTATTATTTTTAACAGCTTTCTTAATTTCGTTTTCTAAATGTATATTTAATCTCGCTTTCTAAATTAATATTTGTATCTTTATGTTAATCTCCCATTTTTCCTTTTCTGTGTTAGAGACCCACTGAAGATGGGGAAATTGTTTTCCCGGAAGTTAACTTTGGGGATGTTATAATAAATATTACAACTGTTATTGTTGTGGATGATTATCCCTTATCTCCCATTATGGATTACCACAAGATATCTGCTACAACCACGAAACTTTCTTAATTCTGCTACAATGTCATTACTTCTCTTTTTATCCATCAAAGTGATAACCGGCTGTGTAAGTCAAAAAGATCTTTTCACAGGCCTTAATATCTTGTTTCAACCAGTTTCCATAAGACACAACTTTCGCTGCCATAGAGCGACATAGACATTGCTATTACTCTATAGAAATTCAGCAGGGAAATTCCTTATGGACTTTTTCCCCAACGTTCGACAAATGGTTCCGCAGAAGATGCAAAACAAGTTCAATATGCTTTCGATTTCTCTCTTTGACGCGTGTACTACATTACAACCTAAATATTTAAATTTGTTAATAATGTGATTTTTAATGTCAATTTTAGCTCTTAGAAGCTGATATCCAACAAATGTCATTACTTTGTTTACAGAATGTGATATATTGAGGTTAAAATACTGGTTGTATTGCTTAATTTAAAAATTGCTCCTTGCTGTTCATTTTAACGTCTACAAATAAATACAGGAACTAATGTTCCAATAACTGTTATGCAATTTTTATTACGAATTCATCCTTTTATGAAGAATGCAGAAACCGCCCCAGTGGCTAGGGGTGCAAGGTTCCAAAGGCTCTGGAAGCGAAATCCACTTCAGAATTTCTCCTCACTTTTAACTGTTAGACGCAAGGCAAAGCAAATCACTCAGTTTCTCTACAAGCACATAAATTATTCATCACATCGCAAATACTCAGGAAAGTAAAATATCCGTTCTCTTATTGCTCTGTCACTAACATGGCATGCTGCAAATACGGACGAAGAAGAAGAGCAAGAAGAAAAGGGAGAATGATAACGAAAGTAGAGAAAAGAACGAGAGGTGGCGAAGAAGAAGGGTAGGCAACGGAAGCCCAGAAAAGAAAATATATTGTAGAGAAAAGGATGAGGAGGAAAACGGAATTGAAGCTGGAGAGAATGGAAGAGAAAAGGAGAAGAATGAGAAAGAGATGAAGGAAGAGTTGAAGAAGACAAAGCGAACACGAAGAATGCGACTAGGAAGAATAAGGAGGAAAGGCAGAAGACATCCGCGAAGGAAAACTGTAAGAAGGAAGAGCAGCAGGGCAAAAAAATAAACATGATAATATCGGTGGATGGGAGCAAGTGGTGGCTTGCGGCGTGTCCTTGCGAGTGTCGTGTGTGCTTGAACCTGTGAGCGGCGGCCGGGCAGACCGGGAGAACAGGCCGTCCCGTTCCGCACCCTCCGCCCACGGCCGCGCCTCTCGCCCACAGGTTCCGCCTCGTGCACTCGCCGTCCGCCTCACCGCGAGCGGTGGCTCAGGGCATCGACTGATGTCACGGCAGTTCCTCTGACCTGGAGGTCCTAGGGTTCCACTCCCCACCCCGCCCCCGCCAAGCAGATCGGCCACGCCCACACACACACGGCGCTTGCTCCAGGCAGCGGAGACGCACCGGCTGAGGTGGCTCAGGGCGTCAACTGATTTCACTGCATTATCTCTGACCGGGAGGTCCTAGGGTTCCACTCCCCACCCCGCCCCCGCCAAGCAGATCGGCCACGCCCACACACCACACAGCGCTTGCTCCAGGCAGCGGAGACGCACCGGCTGAGGTGGCTCAGGGCGTCGACTGATGTCACTGCAGTGCCTCTGACCTGGAGGTCCTAGGGTTCCACTCCCCACCCCGACCCCGCCAAGCAGATCGGCCACGCCCACACACACACGGCGCTTGCTCCAGGCAGCGGAGACGCACCGGCTGAGGTGGCTCAGGGCGTCGACTGATGTCACTGCAGTGCCTCTGACCTGGAGGTCCTAGGGTTCCACTCCCCACCCCGACCCCGCCAAGCAGATCGGCCACGCCCACACACCACACAGCGCTTGCTCCAGGCAGCGGAGACGCACCGGCTGAGGTGGCTCAGGGCGTCGACTGATGTCACTGCAGTGCCTCTGACCTGGAGGTCCTAGGGTTCCACTCCCCACCCCGACCCCGCCAAGCAGATCGGCCACGCCCACACACACACAGCGCTTGCTCCAGGCAGCGGAGACGCACCGGCTTGAGGTGGCTCAGGGCATCCGACTGATGTCACTGCAGTGCTCTCTGACCGGGAGGTCCTAGGGTTCCACTCCCCACCCCGACCCCGCCAAGCAGATCGGCCACGCCCACACACACACGGCGCTTGCTCCAGGCAGCGGAGACGCACCGGCTGAGGTGGCTCAGGGCATCCACTGATGTCACTGCAGTCCCTCTGACCGGGAGGTCCTAGGGTTCCACTCCCCACCCCGACCCCGCCAAGCAGATCGGCCACGCCCACACACACACAGCGCTTGCTCCAGGCAGCGGAGACGCACCGGCTGAGGTGGCTCAGGGCATCAACTGATGTCACTGCAGTCCCTCTGACCGGGAGGTCCTAGGGTTCCACTCCCCACCCCGACCCCGCCAAGCAGATCGGCCACGCCCACACACACACAGCGCTTGCTCCAGGCAGCGGAGACGCACCGGCTGAGGTGGCTCAGGGCATCGACTGATGTCCTCTGCAGTGCCTCTGACCGGGAGGGTCCTAGGGTTCCACTCCCCACCCCGACCCCGCCAAGCAGATCGGCCACGCCCACACACACACAGCGCTTGCTCCAGGCAGCGGAGACGCACCGGCTGAGGTGGCTCAGGGCATCAACTGATGTCACTGCAGTCCTCTGACCGGGATGGTCCTAGGGTTCCACTCCCCACCCCGACCCCGCCAAGCAGATCGGCCACGCCCACACACACACAGCGCTTGCTCCAGGCAGCGGAGACGCACCGGCTGAGGTGGCTCAGGGCATCAACGGATGTCACTGCAGTGCCTCTGACCGGGAGGTCCTAGGGTTCCACCTCCCCACCCCGACCCGCCAAGCAGATCGGCCACGCCCACACACCACACAGCGCTTGCTCCAGGCAGCGGAGACGCACCGGCTGAGGTGGCTCAGGGCATCAACGGATGTCACTGCAGTGCCTCTGACCGGGAGGTCCTAGGGTTCCACTCCCCACCCCGACCCCGCCAAGCAGATCGCCACGCCCACTCACACACAGCGCTTGCTCCAGGCAGCGGAGACGCACCGGCTGAGGTGGCTCAGGGCACTGACTGATGTCACTGCAGTGCCTCTGACCGGGAGGTCCTAGGGTTCCACTCCCCACCCCGACCCCGCCAAGTAGATCGGCCACGCCCACACACACACAGGCGCTTGCTCTAGGCAGCGGAGACGCACCGGCTGAGGTGGCTCAGGGCATCACTGATGTCACTGCAGTGCCTCTGACCGGGAGGTCCTAGGGTTCCACTCCCAACCCCGCCCCCGCCAAGCACATCGGCCACGCCCACACACACACACAGCGCTTGCTCCAGGCAGCGGAGACGCACCGGCTGAGGTGGCTCAGGGCATCAACTGATGTCACTGCAGTGCCTCTGACCGGGAGGTCCTAGGGTTCCACTCCCAACCCCGCCCCCACCAGCAGATCTGCCACGCCCACTCACACACAGCGCTTGCTACAGGCAGCGGAGACGCACCGGCTGAGGTGGCTCAGGGCATCAACTGATGTCACTGCAGTGCCTCTGACCGGGAGGTCCTAGGGTTCCACTCCCAACCCCGCCCCCACCAAGCAGATCGGCCACGCCCACTCACACACAGCGCTTGCTACAGGCAGCGGAGACGCACCGGCTGAGGTGGCTCAGGGCACTGACTGATGTCACTGCAGTGCCTCTGACCGGGGAGGTCCTAGGGTTCCACTCCCAACCCCGCCCCCGCCAAGCAGATCGGCCACGCCCACGTCACACACAGCGCTTGCTACAGGCAGCGGAGGACGCACCGGCTGAGGTGGCTCAGGGCATCAACTGATGTCACTGCAGTGCCTCTGACCGGGAGGTCCTAGGGTTCCACTCCCCACCCCGCCCCCCACCAAGCAGATCGGCCACGCCCACTCACACACAGCGCTTGCTACAGGCAGCGGAGACGCCACCGGCTGAGGTGGCTCAGGGCATCAACTGATGTCACTGCAGTGCCTCTGACCGGGAGGTCCTAGCGTTCCACTCCCAACCCCGCCCCCACCAAGCAGATCGGCCACGCCCACTCACACACAGCGCTTGCTCCAGGCAGCGGAGACGCACCGGCTGAGGTGGCTCAGGGCATCGACTGATGTCACTGCAGTTCCTCTGGCCGGAATTCCTAGGTTCGAGTCCCGACGGTGGTAGGCTCTTTGACACTAGCTAGAGAGAGTTGAGTTCTGTCGCTGTCTGGAGGAAACTTCTAGCGGCGGGCTGCTCTGATCAGTAGTTTTCCGTGTTTTTTCCGATCAACATCAGGCGAATGTCCGAGCTGTATTCCACATTAGCGGGCCACGGACCGTGCGCGATCTCTCCTTCCTCTTCCTTGCCCTATCCTCTCCCCTTACACACACTAACATGCACTGCTCTACCACACATGCCGGGAGTGCGGTCGGAAGCTTTCTGCAGGACCCAGCTGGGGCGGTGCCCCTTGATGGGAGATACCTTCTTGGGGAAACCCAGTAAGGCGTCTTTAGTGCGGCGCCGGATCTCACCATCCGGTGGGGGAAGACCACCACCACTTTCCGAGACTATACTTACGGGACTAATGACGTTAGCATTTCACGCACTTGGAATCACGAATCAAATAAAAAGAGCTGTTGCCTCGTGCACAGAAGAGTGGCGGAATTTTCGACACCAGCTAGACAGCTAGTCTTTCAGCCGCTGTCTGGAGGAGAATTCTAGTGGCTCACTGCTCTGATCGGTAGTTTTCCATGGTTTCTCCGATCAGCACCAGGAGAATGCTAAAGCAGTACCCTAACAAATGGGCCACGGACCGCGTTCTATCTTTCGTTCCTCTTCCTTGTCCTAACCTCTCCTCTTACACACACATGCACACTTACAAACACTACAATACCACATATGCCGATCAGCGGTGGCAGGGATCGCTAAATAGTAGTGCCGTAGCGATCTCGGACCCACGGATCGCGGGTTTAAGTCCCGCCACGGGCATGGGCTGTGTTTGTGTTCACCCTTTCACCCCTTATCATCACCATACATCATTTTCAGTTACATAACGTTAAGCCGAATAGTGATCGCTAATGATTTTGTGTTAATGCGACCACAAATAACGAATAAAAGTACCCCACTTGTCTGAAGTATCTAGTCGGTAGCTTATAGCTCCTCCGTGCTGGGATGGTACCATCCTGGTGGACATACCAGGAAAGAGAAATCTCTCGCAAGCCGACCTGTAGGTCGTTGCCGGATCTAACAATTCACTGGGGAGGAATCACCACCATCTCCATATAACATGCACTACACTAGTAGGGTCAACAACTGTACTTGGGATTTTATTTCTTGGCACATGAGGACCTATCTTTACGATGGAATATCACAGGGCATTTCCCGGTCTTTCTCCGTCGTACCGCTAGATGTCACACGATCGCCTGCACTGCTTGATACGGTCGAGATCATGTGACTTCTAACGGCACGACCGAGAAGGACGCGAAATGCCGTGAGAAATTCCATCGTGAAGGTAGGCCCCCACGCGCCAAGAAATAAAAAACCCAAGTATACTGCTGTTGACGTGCCCGGAAACATCAACAATTCAATCAATCAAACCACATTATCGACATTGTGAAAGCTTGGAGTTTGGAAAGTATCTGGTTTAAACAGAATCTTTTCGCTGTTTATGTGTGTGTTTTTTTGTTCGGTTCCGTTAAATACGTTTGCAGAAAGCTTGTGCATTCGTGCGTAACGGTCATTTTGAGCTAGACCTATATTTTCTCTTTTTGTAGGAGCTACACCCCTCATTGGTTTTGGCCTAGCATTTATGTACTTGTTGTACTGCCTCAGTCTAATTCTAGAAGTAAGAGCCATTTGAGATCGTGTATCAGCCTGTCACCAGGTCTGAGAAAAGAAGCGCAGACAGTATGAAGACGGACGTATCCCGGGCTGTCAGTAGCACGTTGTGTAACGTAGGTGCGACTCTGACGTCGGCTTGAATTTGATCATGGAACCGACCGATCAGATAAGTTTTCATCCAACAAACGCAATAACCGTTTTCGCAAATCCATCACTATGTACGTCGTTCTGTTTGTTGGATATTTCCACCGGGAGAGATGGCTCAGTGCATCAACTGATGTCACTGCAGTCCCTCTGACCGGGAGGTCCTAGTTTCGACTCTCGACGGCGGTAGGATTTTCGACACTAGCTTTTCAGCTAGGTGGAATTCAGTCGCTGCCTGAAGGAGAATTCTCAAGCGGCCGGCTGCTCTGATCGGTAGTTTTCCGTGGGACTACGGAACTAATGATTTCAGTAGTCGGGTCAGGAATCACGAACAACCAATCAATCAAATATTTCCTAAAAACTGTCTCAAACAATTTCAGGTACCCTCAAATAATTAGCGTAGCTATCCACTAGTTCTCTTCATATTGCATAGAGTTCATCGAGGTGTGTCACAGGGTCAGTATTTAAAGCTGGATATGGAATCGAACCCTGGGAGAGTGCCTAGAATCTCCTGATCTA
Source organism: Acheta domesticus (assembly GCA_031308135.1). NCBI lineage: Eukaryota > Metazoa > Arthropoda > Insecta > Orthoptera > Gryllidae > Acheta > Acheta domesticus. Next base: position 23,252,406 of record JAHLJT010002630.1, read on the forward strand.
CGAAGATTGTGGTGCACACGTATCCACTTACACTGTCGCACCCGTTAAAGAGCACTAGGTACTGGTGCACACGCGTTCTGTTATTTCATCTGGTCCGGCGGATAATGTGGGTACCATGTGTAGCTGTTTCCACACGAAAAAATGTTTAATCCCGAGTGGGTTAAATACCCACACCGAATTTAGGGCTGAAGAAATATTCTATAAACTTCAATTTCCAGAAATTAATGACGTTTCTCGGTATTGCGCGTACTCAAAAAGTATAAACGATCAACTATGTTGCAACAAAATTGCGATTTTACTTATTTATATCGACGTGTCCGACAAAATCGATTGCAAAAATTGCTAAATAAATTTATATAAAAGTGCAAAGCGCAGCGCTATTTTTACATTTCAAAAATGAACTGCCGAAGTTACATAAAATAACTGTGGTATCAATTTAATGATAAACATGACAATTGGAATAAAATAGGTTTGAGGTTTTCCCTTCATATTCATTTTCAGTGGGAGATGGAGGGGGAAGGGGATCCCCACTCGGGTCAACTAGCCACTCGGACTTTGCACCAATCGCCGGCACTGTATCTAACTACATGTTACTGCGAGCGGTAGTATTGCATTGGCGTACGAGGAGGAGTACCTAGACTTTTTCTCTATACACCTATTGTTCGAATATTTTTTTTCTGTCTACATGACCGAAATGGGGTGGAGATACGTTGCCACGACCTCAGACACGTCGCAGGCACATGGTCGTTCTTTCATCAGATCACAACGGTAGCCGTACACGAAAAAGATCGCAATGAGAGCAGACATCAGTGGGCGACACGGAACCGCATACACGAGGCACAACCAAAGAAGTAATGGCGCCAAATGACACTCTTGAATTTTCAGTTACTTCGCGCTTGATGATGCAAATTTTTCTTCCTAAGCATCGACAACTCTGTGGTTGACAATCATTAGAATTTTCAAGCCTCTGATTGGATAACGGGACCCCCTCTTCCGTAACAGCCGCTAGCAGTCATGTAGAAGGAAACATTCAGACAAAAGAGCGTAAGTAGTTGTTTTCGTGTGAGCGCGAATTGCCGTTTGCAGAGTAGGTTTGCGAAAGTCGACCGGCCGCCCGCGCGCGCGCGGTCGGACGCGGCCGGCCGGCAGGCTGGTCGGTCTCTTGCGCGCCAACCGCCCGACCGGACCAACCAGCCGCCGCAGCTGCCGCCGCTGCGGCCCGCCCGCTTGCCCGCTCGCTCGCTCGCTTGCCCGCTCCCCCCCCTCTCCGCTCTGCTCGCTCGCTTGCCGCTCGCTCGCTGGCTGGCTGGCTGGGTGTCCCGGCGCGGGGAGGCGATGCGGCGGTGCGGCGGCTAGGGGTCAACAGCACTGGCGGCGGCGGCGGCGGCGGCGGCTGAGGCCGCGAGCGCAGAAGGCGACGATCGCTACCGCCGCCGCCGCCGCCGCCGCCCGCCGCCGGGAAAGGTTCGGCCGCGGAAAAATGCTCCAGCGCCGCAAGGCCGCGCGCAACACTGTGTGCGCGGCGCGGTTTGCTTTGGCCGAATTCTCTAATGAATTGTACACTGTCAGAAATGCCGTGAATCTAATGTAGATTAGTGTATTGTTACATGAAACTTAATGCAACTTTGTACATTAAAAGTATATTAATGTATTTGTACATTAAATTTAATGCACAAGTTAAATCAGATTTAATGTAAATTTAATGTAGTTTCAATGTAATTTAATGTAGATCAGATTTAATGTAAAGGTT
>JAHLJT010002630.1:23255155-23454694 GCA_031308135.1 Acheta domesticus
TGTGTTCGCCCTTTCACCCCCTTATCATCACCATACATCATTTTCAGTTACATAACGTTGAACTCAATAGTGATCTCTAATGATTTTGTGTTAATGCGACCTCAACTGACGAAAAAAAGTACTCACTTGTCCGGAGTATCTAGTCGGTAGCTTATAGCTCATCCGTGCTGGGACGGTGCCATCCTGGTGGACATACAGGAAAGAGAAATCTCCCGCAAGCCGACCTGTAGGTCGGTGCCGGATCTGACAATTCACTGGGGAGGACATCACCACCACCTCCATATATATAGTGCACTACACTAGTAGGGTCAACAACTGTACTTAGGATTTTATTTCTTGGCACGTGAGTACCTATCTTCACGATGGAATATCTCACGGCATTTCGCGTCTTTCTCGGTCGTGCCGCTAGATGTCACACGATCGCCAGTACTGCTCGATACGGTCGAGATCATGCGACTTTTAACGGCACGACCGAGAAGGACGCGAAATGCCGTGAGATATTCCATCGTGAAGATAGGTCCTCACGTGCCAAGAAGTAAAATCCCAACTATATTACTGTTGACGTGCACAGAAACATCAACAATTCAATCAATTGAACACATTATCGACATTGTGGAAGCTTGGAGTTTGGAAAGTATCTGGTTTAGACAGAACCTTTTTTATGTTTATGTGAGTGTTTTTTTGTTCGGTTCCGTTAAATAGGTTTGCAGAAAGCTTGTGCATTCGTGCGTAACGGTCATTGTGAGCTAGACTTATATTCTCTTTTTGTACGACCTACACCCCTCATGGGTTTTGGCCCAGCATTTATGTACTTGTTGTACTGCCTCAGTCTAATTCTAGAAGTAAGAGCCATTTGAGATCGTGGTATCAGCCTGTCACCAGGTCTGAGAAAAGAAGCGCAGACAGTATGAAGACGGACGTATCCCGGGCGGTCAGTAGCACGTGTGTAACGTAGGTGCGACTCTGACGTGGGCTTGAATTGATCATGGAACCGACCGATCAGATAAGTTTTCATCCAACAAACGCAATAACAGTTTTTCGCAAATCCATCACTATGTACGTCGTTCTCTTTGTTGGATATTTCCACCGGGAGAGATGGCTCAGTGCATCAACTGATGTCACTGCAGTCCCTCTGACCAGGAGGTCCTAGTTTCGAGTCCCGACGACGGCAGGGTTTTTCGACACTAGCTTGTCAGCTAGGTCGAATTCAGTCGCTGTCTGAAGGAGAATTCTCTAGCGGCCGGCTGCTCTGATCGGTAGTTTTCCGTGGGACTACGGGACTAAAGACCTCAGTAGTTGACGCGTCCGGAATCACGAACAACCAATGAATCAAATATTTCCTAGGAACTGTCTCAAACAATTTCAGGTACCCCTCAAATAATTAGCGTACACTAGTTCTCTTTATATTGCATAGAGTTCATCGAGGTGTGTCACAGGGTCAGTATCTAAAGTTGGATATGGAATCGGACCTAGGAGAATCTCTTGATCTACGAAGAGTGTGGTTGCCATGTATCCACTTACATTGTCGCACCCGTTAATGAGAACTGGGTACAGGTTCACGCGCTTACTGTTATCTGATCAGGTCCGGCGGATAATATGGGTATCATGTGTAGCTGTTTCCACCCGAAAAAATGTATAATCCCGAGTGGGTTAAATACCCACACGGAATTTGGGGCTGGAGAAATATTCTATAAACGTCAATTTCCAGAAATTAATGACGTTTCTCGGTATTGCGTCTACTCAAAAAGTATAAACGATCAACTATGTTGCAACAGTATTGAGATTTTATTTATTTATAGCGACATGTCCGACAAAATCGATTTGCAAAAATTGCTAAATAAATTTATATAAAAAGTGCAAAGCGCAGCGCTATTTTTACATTTCAAAATGAACTGCCGAAGTTACATAAAATAAATGTGGTATCAATTTAATGATAAACATGACAATTGGAATAAAATAGGTTTTGAGGTTTTCCCTTCATATTCATTTTCAGTGGGAGATGGAGGGGGAAGGGGATCCCCACTCGGGTCAACTAGCCACTCGGACTTTGCACCAATCGCCGGCACTGTATCTAACTACATGTTACTGCGAGCGGTAGTATTGCATTGGCGTACGAGGAGGAGTACCTAGACTTTTTCTCTATACACCTATTGTTCGAATATTTTTTTTCTGTCTACATGACCGAAATGGGGTGGAGATACGTTGCCACGACCTCAGACACGTCGCAGGCACACGGTCGTTCTTTCATCAGATCACAACGGTAGCCGTAACACGAAAAAGATCGCAATGAGAGCAGACATCAGTGGGCGACACGGAACCGCATACACGAGGCACAACCAAAGAAGTAATGGCGCCAAATGACGCTCTTGAATTTTCAGTTACTTCGCGCTTGATGATGCAAATTTTTCTTCCTAAGCATCGACAACTCTTTGGTGACAATCATTAGAATTTCAAGCCTCTGATTGGATAACGGGACCCCCTCTTCCGTAACAGCCGCTAGCGGTCATGTAGAAAGAAACATTCAGACAAAAGAGCGTAAGGTAGTGTTTCGTCCGAGCGCGAATTGCCATTTGCAGAGTGGGTTTGCGAAAGTCGCCCGCCCGCGCGCGCGGTCGGACGCGGCCGGCCGGCTGGCTGGTCGGTCTCTTGCGCGCAAACCGACCGACCGACCAACCCAGCCGCCGCAGCTGCCGCCGCTGCGGCCCGCTCCCTTGCCCGCTCGCTCGCTGGCTGGCTGGTGTCCCGGCGCGGTGGAGGCGATGGCGGTGGTGGCGGCGGCGTAGGGGTCAACAGCACTGGCGGCGGCGGCCGCGGCGGCGGCGGCGGCGGCTGAGGCCGCGAGCGCAGAAGGCGACGATCCGTACCGCCGCCGCCGCCGCCGCCGCCGCCGCCGCCGCCGCCGCCGCCGCCGCCGCCGGGAACAGGTTCGGCCGCGGAAAAATGCTCCAGCGCCGCAAGGCCGCGCGCAACACTGTGTGCACGGCGCTGTTCGCGTTGGCCGAATTCTCTAATTGAATTGGACACTGTCAGAAATGTCGTTGAATCTAATGTAGATTAATGTATTGTACATGGAACTTAATGCAACTTTGTACATTAAAAGTATATTAATGTATTTGTACATTAAATTTAATGCACAAGTTAAATCAGATTTAATGTAAATTTAATGTAGTTTCAATGTAATTTAATGTAGATCAGATTTAATGTAAAGGTTCTCCCCTTTCCCGTGCCTCTTATCACGCATATCCTGTATTCATAATCACCAATCCATCAAGACCATTCATTCATTCCGGATAAAGCTTTGACTTCTGCATCCTGATGTCCATGTGTACATTAAATTTAATGTCAGTCATGATAATAAGCAAGTATTTTAATGTAATTTACATTGAAGTAATGCGGAAATTTCTGACAGTGTAGTTTTCATCAGGTGTAGTAAGTTGGAAGGAGACCATTAGATGCTTTACTGCGGCTATTCCACCCGTGAAATTAAAACCAGTAGCGTTTAACTCTACATATAAAATGCCCCAGTCAGGGCGGCGTATCTCAAAAAGTGTATCGTTTTTTTTCTATCCGATTTTTCTTACCGCCCCTCCCTACGGGCCAATAATAAGCTGCGACTGACCTATCTTAGGAGGCGGTATGTATCGATCGCTGTGTTGCCATGCAATAAACTGCGTATGTACTATGATCTAACCTCTGTGGTTTTAAAGCTTTCAGTTATTTTCAATATTTAGCGCATTTTGGGCTGTATTGGACGTAATTTTATTTGTGGAATAGTTCTATTAAATACCTGTCGTGCTTTGGAATTTCTCATATAAATCCCCTCTTTTGCTTAGTGAATCGGGGATTCATTGAAAATTTTTAAAGCACTCGTGGTATTACGTATGATAATCTTCCACATTAAATGGCATTACTTACAAATGGTTTATGGACGATCGGGCTTTGAATTAAGAAATGTCAACTTAGTGCATGTAAACGTCAACTTGTGGGTAGACAAAATTTGAACGGCCACTTACTAACTCTCAATTGACTAGAAAAATTGAGAGTAGGGCTTCGCAACTAGCAACGCAAATTTTGTCTGCGTAAGATGTTTACTAAACTGTAAGTTTTCATCTCCTTTCGTCCTAATTCAGTCATGCTTAATCAATTTGCAATGCATCGAAATTTGATCATAATTAATGTAAGTTATTAAACAGGTTGTATAATATAAACATACAATTTCACGTAATATATTGTGCTAAGCCATTGCTGAGTGTCGCAAACTGTACATCTCACTATTTTCAGAATTTTTTATTTCCATATACTGTCATTACCTCGTGAAGAAAAAAAAGTGTAATATAATTTTATGAAAGAAATGGAAATTTATGAATCGTATATACTATTTAACAGCGATTATAATTTGCTTTTCACAATGTCAAACGATTGAATATCTCATCAATAAGTATATTGTTTTGGCTTATGCATTTTTTGCTTAACCACTTTCTTAATATGTTCTTCTTCCTTGGTTCCTTAGATTAGTCTTCGTTAAATTGTCGCCTATCAAATTAAGTAATAAATATAATAATAAGTTTCTTTAAAAATGTGGTCTTGATCTAGTAACGATAAAACCACCTGATGGTTCAGTGGACAAGATACATAAGTGCGCTGATAGGATAGTCCCGGAAAACGATTAGTTAGTGCTTTTCAATCAGTCACGAGTTGGGAGTTGGAAATTTGTATACCTCTGAAAAAATTGTTTAAAGAAACAATCCATAAAGGAAGAACTGGAAAAACTGATGGTGATTGATATATTCGTTCAATGCAGAATGTCGTTTCGAATAAGTATTATCATATTGAATAGTTCATATCATGAAGAATTTATACGTCTTCATTTCAGTGCAGTTCACGGTACTACTTCATTAGTATTTATAGATAGTAATAAAGAGGTATGTCAAATGGACCAAGATAGCTTCCGATATCGGTCACCTAAGATCAGTACAAAACACTCTGATCCAACGTGCGTGAGAGAAGATCAGTATCTTCTGATGCGAACTTAATTGCCGAGCCGCTGTAAATAGCAAAATGTATTAAGTCTATAAGGATTTAAGTAAAGAATGCGTTAACTCAAAAGGTTAATCTTCACTTCACTAGGTCACAGCGTACCTGCGAGCTCCACTGCCCTCCAGATTAACATTCAATAAAGATTAAGTTTCTAAGTACTGAACATTCTCTCACTGGTTTAGGTGTCTCAGGGCATCAACTGTTGTCGCTGCAGTGCCTCTGACCGGGTCCTAGGGTTCCACTCCCGACGATGGCAGGAGTTTCGACATTAGCTTCATACCTAGGTCGAATTCAGCCGCCGTCTGGAGGAGAATTCTAGCGGCCGGCCGCTCTGATCGGTAGTTTTCTGTGGTTTCTCCGATCAACACCAGGCGAATGCCGGAGCAGTTCCCTAACAAACGGACCACGGACCGCGCGCGATATTTCCTTCCTCTCTTCCTTGCCGTATCCTCATCCCTTGTCCTATTTACACGCAATGTATTACCACACATGTCCGGAGATCAGTCGGAAGCTTTGAGCTCATCTCGGTCTCCCTGCTGGTGGAAGATACCTGGTTGGGGCAAACCTCGCAAGACGTCGCCGGACCTCTCTTTCCGACGAGGGAAGATCACCGCCACCGCGACAAAACATGCACTACACTTACGGGACTAACAACCTTAGCAGTTTCCGCGTCCAGAATCAATCATTCTGAACATTCTCGACGTAAGATCTTTTGGAGTTAATACGTCTCGATGTGTTGCTCCACTTTTTAAACAATCGAGGAAGATTACGAATTTAACCCACTGTACGCCGCCGCATCCTCTCACTAGCCGGCGCAGCCGCCTCCAGACATAGACACCGCCCCTCTCCCCCTTCCCCTCTCCCCCTCCTCCCGCCCACTCCGCCGCCCCATCGGGACTCGCATCTTTACTTTCGCCGCCTTTTCGTCTTTTTGCTCTTCTCCTCTCCCCTTCTCTTCCTCATTGTTCTTTCTCGTTTTTCTCCCGGTTCTACTCTTTCGGTTTCTTCTTTTTCCTGCACTCCCCCTCTATTGTTTTCGTTTTTTTCTTCTTATATATCCAGCATCCTGCTTCTATTATTCTTTCATTTCGTGTGTAAGTAGTCTAAATCATTTTTTTTGTTTCTTTTTTCCTTTCTGCATGTCATTCAAATTGTGAAATAATGGCAGCCTTCAGCATTTAGATCGAATAGTCAAAATGTTAATACAAATTAATTTAATATACCGAAACATGTCCTGATTTATTTAAATGGTACGGATGTAATTTGCTTACAGACTCATGGATGGAGAAAAAGAATAGCAATTTGTTTGACGCTGAATACAATAGATAGTAGTTCAGAGTTCATAAAGACGTAAGAAATGTCGACGAAAGCATTACAGGTTGTGCATTCTGAAATAATATGCCGAAATAAATGTTTATAGCTTTAACTGAAATTACGATACGCACGTACACACACACACACACACACGCACTCAAACACAAACGCGCACACATCACACAAACGTGGGTACACACGCACATGACTCTTCATTATTTATGTCTGTACCATGTATAGTCTGCACTACTCGTCACGAGCGATTACTTACTTAGACTCTTTCATCACTTTCTCAACACTTATTTATTTTTTACGTCTCGTCCCACACCAAGCACCACACGAATCTTAGCATTTACTACTCTTCACACTTGCCACTCACCAAACATGTATCGCCTGCCATTCTATGTTCATCACATAATACACCTCATTCACCTTGCATATCACACTGAGCGTCAGATTTTGCGTATCCCACGCCACATGCTATTCACTACGCAAACACCCTGCGTTCTGCACTCCACATCGCACGTGCTGGACTTCACACCGTACGTCCTGCACCCCACACCCTGCGGCCTGCATTCCGTACCATACGTCTTGCACTCCATACATTACGTCATGCTCTCCATACCATACGTCCTGCACTCCGCCCCGTACATATTACACCCCTTACGTTTTTCACCTTACATCCTGCATTTTACACCCTTCGTACTGCACTTCACCTCCTACGTACTGCACTTCACCTCCTACGTACTGCACTTCACCTCCTACGTACTGCACTTCACCCCCTACGTACTGCATTTCACCCCCCTTCGTAATGCACTTCACCTACGTAATGCACTTCACCTACGTACTGCACTCCGCCCCTACATACTCCACTCCACACTCTACTGAACATTCCACACTTCTCCGTACATCACACACACACACACACACACACACACACCTCGTTCCTCAACACTATTTGAGAAAGATCATTCGCCAACCCTTGCGCAAGAAGGAATCCGCGCGCGTGAATCCGTCCCCGACTGCATCCCCTCCCCTCCGCCGTCGAATCTGCCGGAGCCTGTCGGGCGGGCCGGCGGGCCGCCGCCGCTGCAGTTCCGCGTGCCTTCGGTCGCGCCGCGGTCGCTCTCGCCTCGGCTCGCCCAGCCACTCCGCCCCGCGGCCGCCTGTGTTCACAACCCCACAGGCCAGCCCTTGGAATAAGTGCGATCCCTGTGGGGTCAGCGTCCTGCGATGGACGAGAGAAATTCGTGTGTAAGTTCTGTTCTCGGATATGAACACCACGCGCCGCCGCATTAGACCGCGAGATGCTGTACGTCAAGAAATGGCATGTAACATTACAGTGCTGCGTACCTTATACAGACTCAAGTTTAGATTCATCCCGCAATGAATGAAGAGTCGTGTGTAAGTTCACTTCTCGGAGGTGTTCACCACGCGCCGAAATACGCTGCGATATGTTGTACGTCCCGTCGAGATGGGATGTAACTTTACAGTGCTGCATACCTTACATCGCCTGACCTTTAGATTCAATCACCTTGCAATGAATGGAGAGTCGTGTGTAAGTTCAATTTTCGAAGGTTGGAAAATCTTCACCTCGCTCCAGTATACGCCGCGATAGTGTGTCCGTTCCGCTGGGACGGGACGCAAACTTACATTCCTGCAACCCTATGTCGGTTTACCCTTAAAATCCATTCGTGTGATTCTGCGAAGACGGAAAAACTCGTGTGTGAGTTGGGTTTTCGGTGGCGAACGCCACGTGCGACACACCACACCGCGGAACACATTCCTGCAACCCTATGTCGGTTTACTCTTAAAATCCATTCGTGTGATTCTGCTATGACTGAAAAACTCGTGTGCGAGTTGAGTTTTCGGTGGCGAACGTCACGTGCCACACACCACACCGCGGAACACCGGATCGCTCCGCGAGTGGATGTGATTCCGCCGGCCTTGGATTTAGCCCCCAAACAAATGCTTATCGTTTTGATTCATTTGTCTCTTGATTGGGGCGCTCGTGTGTAGTTCAGTTATATCAGGTGAACTAGTCGCACCACCCCGTATCGCTTCGCCCCGCGTGTCGCCCAGCAACCCACAGTTCAGCCAACAGAATAAGTAACCATCATTTAGATTCTTGCACCCCACGACGGTTGGGAAATTCGTGTGTGTGTGTGTGTGTTCAGTTTCTAGAGGGGAACATGAAACACCACATCGTGCCACACCGACTACAGAATGTGCTCGTTAGACTTCAGAATATTCAGACTACAGAATGTGCTCGTCATTTAGGTTCTTTTCTGTCGACAACTAATGGGGAAACTGTGTAAGTTTAGTTTTCGAAGGTCATCACGGAGTTTTTTTGCGATTATGCGCGTTTCATCGACCCATGATTTACCGTTGTTAAACCGTTCTAAGAGCTGCACAACAGGTTTATCCCATCCCGCGCCCAATGATGCTCTGACGTGAGACTCATATTCAGATGTGATCACGATCATCATTTGCGTGTTTATTTTCACACCGTGCATTTAAACAATCCATTGCTGAATGGCGTTGAACTTGTGTCAAAAGATGAACGTCCACCTAATTTTGTGTATTAATTTTTTTATTCATTAAAATGCAGAATTACGCAAGGCTTTGAATACATATGCGTTATAACAACATGCTAGCTTAGAATCAGCGTGTTTGTGTCAGTGCGGACTGACTGATTCTTCACGTGTGATTGCATGTAGCAGATATCGTTTATGAAATGTAGCTTGTTCTACTTTCTACTGGAGTCCCTAACGCCTGTCAATGTACGAACACTGAAGTGGTTATGAAAAAATATACAAACGTATTGTATGTGTTGAAATTCAGCGGTTACATGTAACATGTTGACTTCGTGACATGACTAGTAGGGCTCGTCTAGTTTCCATTGGAATTGACGTAACACGTTTGCGAAATGTAAAGACAATCAGAAGAATATAGTAGTGCTAATATATTGAGATCGTACTTTATCATATGGAATAGGCTGTAACTAAAACGAAGTACATTATTTGGTATCCAAATTTGGAAAGTTTGTTGTAAAAGTTTTGAGAACTGTGAATTCGTTACAAGACAAAACGATAGTTAACATAAGAATTTTAATGGAAATTAAAATATTTCTTGAGTAGGCAACTTACAATTTAGAATTTTTGTCTTATGTTTTTTTTTAATTGTAAGCTTTGGCAAACTACTTCAAATTCGACCACTGCCCGAACTTGGGTGTAGGTCCTTTACACTCAACGAAACGATTCACATTCAGAACTCAGGTCAATATTAATAAAGTCACGAACGAAAAACAAAACAACTGATCGTACATAATTGTTCGATGAAGTAACACTGTGTTTTCTCATTGACTTACACTTAATGTGGTATGTCGCCTCACTTATCCCTCACGCGCCCACACATTTTATTGTGTTCAACGTCTCACGATTTTATAAAATAATACCCTGAGATAGAATATTCAGGAAATGATTATGATTATTATACGATAATGCAGGAAGAACATGTGTATGAAACAGACAACGTTGTAAAACAATTATATGTAATTTTAATTTAATATGATACACAGAATTCACTTTTAACTTTGTCTGCTTCTTATAATTGGCCTTCCCATTGAAATTTCATAAAAATAGACAACTATTTACGTTTTATAATACACGAAGATTCTCGAAGATCTTATCTACAAGTTTTGTTTTTTGCTCAACTACCAAAATGGATGCTCGACTGTTACCGGAAGTGGGTCCTTTGGTCTTTACGACCCTCTCTTTACTTCCCAATCCTTCTATTGCTAGTTGAAACTACATATAGACTAACAATACAATTCAGTTTTCTCTATTGCGGAACTAAATATGTTCTGTTTATATTATGTACTTCCTTATTAATTTCAAATTGAACATACGGACCCTACTGAGCGTGTTCGGCCAAACATTCAACAGCTACCATTTCTCACGGAGTTTTTGCTTTGTATTCACGTTGCATTCTCCCGTAGGCCATTCGCTGAAACGAGAAACTCGGCATTTCCTCTCGCAGTGCACAGTGTGATTTATAAGTTCGTGCGGGAGCTGACGTCAGGTCACATAACCTGTTATTTCTGCGCCGTGTAAATTTCTCGCTCAGTGAAACTTTTATGGACATTCCTGTCTGACAATTTACGATTATATTCCGCGTTAGCCTTTATTTTTCATTATCATATGTTACAGCCTCGTATCCCGGGATTCTTTCCGTATTGATTTTATCGATACTTTGCTTCTTGGACAGGCGCACTGGTTTCCTCTCGTTAAAATTCTATGTGCATACATTTTCTAACCGAACGACCTCTTAACTGATCTGGAGATATTGTGCAGTCTTATCTTAAGTGCAATTGCGCTTTAACCACATCTTTTCTTGAGCTGTGTAAGAGCTAATGGTTTGGTGCAGTTAACCAGGGATTAGACAGCTGAGAATTACAGTAAATTCTAAAATGTCGGATGGAAATAAAGTGTCTAATTCATTGAAAAGCTAAATAGAGCTCAACATTGAACCTTCTCCCGATAATCACAGCAACGAAAGGCAAAAATTATCCCGTGTATTCTACAGAAAAAAAATCATTAATATAAATATACCTTGTGAAATAAGAGATAACTGATATACATAAGGTATTCAAATCGTCAGTGGCTTGTACCTTTGGAAAATAATGCCAGATTTTCAAACAAAGCGAGGAAAATGTACTTGTTGGTGAGTGGTTCAATGAAGGTTCGAATTAATATGCAATATTTGAGTTTTGTATCGAAGTACCCCCGTGATGTGACACTGATACCGAAGGCGCGGGGACAGCAGACTGAACGACGGGAGGGGGAAAGAGAAGATATACTGACGACAGACAGTTTACGAAGAGAAGCACAACTGCCAAAACATTCTCAGAAGTTTATAGAATATAATTAATATGTTAACGCCTGTTGTATAATGATTAAATGTATACTTTTGACCTTATTTCAAACACTTTCATACTTTTATTTCCAATTTATTTCACAGTGTTTTCAGTGGAAAGATTTTTCTTAAGGGATTCTCACGTAGTATGAAACTAATGGTTTGTAGCAGCAGAAAAAATGCTGTTGCCGAGTACGTGAAAATCATTATTTTTACTGCTGCTGGTCCCTAGATTCTATGCCAATAGGATTGCACGTCAGCGTACAAATCAATGAAAACTTTTATTGAAATTACTGGAATGAGGGAAAGATTCTGAAGATACCCCCCCCCAAAAAAATAATACACATTGTAGACATATGATGTAGGGTGGAAATGATCATAGCAGTTGACGTGCCGGAGATCATCTCAAACAATGTTCAAGTATCACGGTGTGGTTGGCGCCAACGTATTGTAGATGCTCCGGAAAACAATATTCTTTATTTTCTGGTTTGGAACTTTTTCAATTTTCGAGATATTGCCATGACTTTTATTACATAAATGGAAATGTATTCCCGAGTATTCTTAAATTCTCCAAGAAACAAATAGAATTACAAAAATATTGTTAATATTTGGAAAGAAAATGTAGAAAAAATACGTTATATTTGTTCAAGAAGAGAAGTTTCGGTTTAACGTAATGAAATATATGCATTTTTCATTAAAAATCGAAACAAATTGTTTCCGCATTCTTCCAGTCCTCCTGTACATCTAACAAAATCATTAACAGGCATGTCCATAGACTCAGATAACCGTAGACTGCTAAATTTTGCTTTGTTTTATGTGTTTATTCGCAATTAGTAGCATTAGCTTCCATTTCGTCTGAAATTCCATTAGCCGAGTAGTGTGTGAAGATCGTGGGTTAAGGCGCTGGTGCGGACGCGAGGCCGAAGGGAGCGCCCGCAGTATGGGTTTCCCGCAGGACGCCTGTACTTCGGTTTTTCTTTCTTGGCACACGGGGGGGGCGGTGTCACCAAAATGGAATATCTCACGGTATTTGTCGTCGTCTTCCGTTATTGCCACCAGGAGTCGCATGATCGGCAGCACTGCTCGATACAGTCGCGATCACGCGATTCCTGGCGGCACAACCGAGAACGACGCGAAATACCGTGAGATATTCCATTTTATTGACACCCCCTCCCCGTGCGCCAAGGAAGAGAAACCGAAGTATAGCGCCGCCGCGTGCCGGGCGATCCGGGCTGCGCCTCGCCCCGGCCCGGGGCGCAGAGACAGCGGTGTGACGTGGGCGGGGCGGCCCGCGCGTCAGTTGGCAGAACGCCCCCGCCCTCGCCTCCGCCCACGGCCGCGCTCTCGGTCGTGCTTCGGCGCCCCGCCTTCCGGCCTCCCCTGCTCCCTTTGGCCGCTCCCCTCTTCCGCTCCCAACGCCTCATCCCCTCCGACTCCACTGCCCCCCACCCTCCCTTCCGACTAGCGGCTTCTAAACGTTCGCTCTGTCACTACGCCGCCGACACGTTTCGAAACGTACGCTCACCCTTCGACCACTCCCTGCCTTCCGTTCCATTCACGCTCTTCCCTGTCCCTCCAACCACTGCCTGCCCCGCCCCCTTTCGCAACGTCTGCCCCATCCTTCACCACTCCCCCTCCCCTCTGAATGGCGTCTTAAACGTCCGCACTCTGTCGCTCCCATCCCATCTGTCTCTGCCTGTCTGTGTCTCTGCCTGTCTGTCTCTCTGCCTGGCTGTGTCTCTGCCTGTCTGTGTCTCTGCCTGTCTGTGTCTCTGCCTGTCTGTGTCTCTGCCTGTCTGTGTCTCTGCCTGTCTGTGTCTCTGCCTGCCTGTCTGTCTCTCTGCCTGTCCCTACCTCTCTGTCCGCCTGCTCCTCTCTCTCTCTCTGTCCGCCTGTCCCTCTCTCTCCGCCTGTCTCTCTTTTTCCGCCTGTCTCTGTCGGCCTGTCTCTCCATCTTTGTCTCTCTCTCTCTGACCCATTCTGACACTTTCCCTCCCCTCCACCCTCCTTTCCCTCGCACCATCTTCACTGACCTCTTGCCTTCTCTTCCCTTCCATGCTTACCCCTCCCTCCTGCGTCCACTCCTCCCGACCTCGCCACAATCTTCCCTTCTCCCCTTCTTAACACCGCTCAATTTCCGCTTAACTTCTGCCCATCCGTAGGGGAAGAATGTAAGCGCCTTTCCTCTAGCGCTAATCGTCCGCATGTGTCCCCCCCTCCTCCACGCTTCCGTGTCCGCCGCCCCTCCGGCCCTCCTCTTCAGCCCGTCCCATCGACTTCCTCACTCCGTTCGCCCTCCTCCAACTACCGCTCCCTCAATCCTCACGCCCTTCGACTGTTTCTTCTCCTTTGAGGTCCATTCACAATGCAAACATAAACACAGGCATAACGCAGAGACATTAACTTTAACATCAGAGAAAGACTGAAGTATTCACAATGTCTAACATAAACGTAAGCAAAATAAGATTTTCTATTGTCTGTGGGGCACTCTGGTTTAATATTAGTTGGATGTGAGAATCTACTTCGAGATATCGACTGTGTCCATGGCCTACGATTTATATAATATTTTAATTTCAATAAAAATTAAAACTAAGCGATACTACTATGAATACGACCAACTAAACAGTGTTATGCATACAAAACAAAGCAGAAAACCGCCGGAAATCAACCACGCAATCTAGAAATTCAGTCTTTTGTTCGATCTGTCGACTTCGATCCTATTTCGATATTAGATTTTCAGATACTCTACTGTGTAAACACTAATATAAATATAGGACCAATAAATCCATAATTTTCATCTCCCAAACAATGCAATCTTTTAAAATTAAATTCACCTACCATTACTTAATTAAACGAAATGTATAACAAACAATCAATCCAGTAGAAAGAAAAAATAATAAAAAATATTAATAAATTAAAATTTCTCATTAATCTCAACTCCAAAATTAAATCCTTTGAATAAAAACCTGTGATTGGTTCATTTCTTATTTCTTACTTAAAAGCACAGAAGCTTGCAAGCTTTAAACATAAATCTTACGTGTTATGCTTATGCGAAGGTATTGTGGATGAGTTCGCTTATTGTCATAGTCTTAACTTTTGTTAACACCATGCGTATGCTTAGGTTTGCATTGTGAATGAGCCTTTATCTCTCTGAATCCTCCTCCTTTCCAATTAGTCTCTTCCGACCAACCGCAACTCAGTGTCTCCCGCTTCCCCTTAACGTCGCCCCATTGCACCGTCTTCCCATTCCACCACTTGGCCCGTGTCGTGCGATAATCCATCACGCATCTGCCCTCGCCGCCCTCCCGGTTCAGGCCGTCCTCTTCCGCTCCCCGAACCTTGACCTCCGTAGCTTCCCCCTCCACTCCACTCGCCTCTCCCCCCCCCCTGCCCGCGCTATTCGCCGCATCTGCTCTAGCCTCTCCCACATCATTACCCCTCTGACCTCGCCACGTGTGCAACTCTCGCCATTCACGGTCCAATCGTCTTTTTTGTGCAGAGGCAGTATCTGCACCTCGTCTGTCGCACCTAGGCTCTGCTGCTTGATTTCTGCCCTTCCTCCGTACGGTGTGGCCACCATTCGCTTTTTCTCTGGCGCGTCCAGCACTATTTTCATCACTACCGCCGTTAATGCCACCAGTGCCACGCCCAAATCCACAACCGCTGTCCCGCCCCTATCACCTTTACACCATTCCAGGCGTCGCCCCCCGCCGTCGCCCCCCGCCGTCGCCCCCCGCCGTCGCCCCCGCCGTCGCCCCCGCCGTCGCCCCCGCCGCCGCCCCCGCCGCCGCCCCCGCCGTCGCCCCCGCCGTCGCCCCCGCCGTTGCCCCCGCCGTTGTCCCCGCCGTCGCCCCCGCCGTCGCCCCCGCCGTTGCCCCCACCCTCGCCCCCACCCTCGCCCCCGCCCTCGCCCCTGCCGTCGCCCCCGCCGTCGGCCCCGCCGTCGCCCCCGCCGCCGCTCCCGCCGCCGCCCCGCCGCCGCCCCGCCGCCGTTCCCGCCGCCGTCCCCGCCGCCGTCCCCGCCGCCGCCCACCCCGCCGTCGCCCACCCCCGCCGTCTTTTATACTTCTGCATCCACATACCCTCCACCAAAGCCAACACTTCTAAATCAGATTTCGCATCCTTTGCTATCCCACGGTCACATCCGCCACCTCTCATGGCCAATGCTATTTACAAGTCGGCTTCAACTGCATCGCTGACCACGCCTCTACGACCGTCCACTGTTCGCGGCAGGCGAGAACTCTCCACCAACCCCTTCTCTAGGTCGGAGGCCCTTTCACCCTGCCCCACTCTAGGCTCGTCGCCCCTGCCGTAACTCCGTCCCCAGTTGTGCCACAACCGCCATCCTTTTGGGTCATGGTTTTCAATACTTTTTGTTCTAAAGTTGTGGTCAGTTTTCCACGCCTGTTGTTCCAAATTTCGTGCTATGGACGGGAAACTTAGATTTTCGCATTCCCTGGTTGTTCGTAAAATAAGCAGTAGGTCTAAAATTCATATACATAGCTAATGTGAAGTTAATAGAAATACGCGATCGTCTTAGTAATATGCAGAATACATATCGAGAGTGAAATAGAAACGCTAGCCCATTAATCAACTTCCCGATTCACTGAAATGCATAATTTCACGATTCCACAGCTGAAGCTTATGTTTAATTTCAGTGGTCCATCTCTTAGAAAATGTATCTTATCGCGTTTTAGTTTACACGTAATAATCATTAAATTACCCTCATGAATGATATTTGGTCACTTAATTTGTTTCTGAATCCTGCCCAATGTCTCAAATTTTAGCTCTTAGGGATAATCTATAAATTAAGTTATGCTGAAGGGGGAGGGCGGGGGTCTGAGGAAGCGTTACGCTGCGTTACATAGAGATAGGGAAGTGCATTACAAGTTGAAGAGGGTGTATTGAAAATACTGGAAATTTGCGAAATTTACGTAATTTATGGACGGCTCTTTAAATACATCAGTATTTTTAACGACTACGATTTCCATTCGTTCATTTCTGCTTACAAGACCTACATTTTGGAGCATGGACTGTTGTTTTGCGTTTCTTTTGTTTTTTGCACGCACAGTATTTCACGACTTGACTTTTCTCTTATGGTTCGTTCACGTTTCTTCGCTGTAATTCTCCCGTTTCCCTTTAATTCTTTCGTCGTGACGCAAGTTGGTTTAACGATTCAGTTTCTCGTGCTACTTTAATTTGACCGTGAACTGCGAGGGTAACGGTTACTTCTGACCTCAGCTGAAACTTCGTGATCGCAAGGAACAATACGGAAAATGGCTCGAGTTCGAAGACACGACTATCTCTGGACGTGTTTGGAAAAGATTTCACGGTAATAAATGGAATATACGCGCGAAGAATTTCATTTGAATATATTTTCTCTTTTCCTGATATAAATGAATTTAATCGGATTTAAGAGCACGCACTTCAAATCTACCGAAATGTGCCAGTTGTGGTAGAAAGTTGAATTAACAGAAAATAATAACAGGCATGTTGTACACAAGCTACTGTCTATACATAATTGATAATACAGTAATACAAGTTCAAGATTTCATAGGATTTCAGAATTTTTTGCTGCTTTTTATTGTGTAAATAACGATACTTCTGAGTTTTAACAAAAAATATCAATATCTGTGTACTTAATTTTCGATTTGTTTTTAGTTTTCCTATTCAAAGGCTGCGGGGCTACACGACATAAAAATTTATTGAATCAGAGAAATCTAATTTAAAATAATGTATTTATCTGATTCTTTATATCAAATGTTTCTCTGATTCAATGTACTGATGTATTACATTGCCTGCCACGTATACCTGGAGAGGGTGCAACCAAGAATCGAAACGTGAATTATGTAATTTAATACAGACTTTTTTTAAAACCTGAATTGTTGAATTGAGTTGAATACTTTTTAACCGTCTCTAAAATGCAGGATTGTTATTTATTGATTTTACTTACATTTTCGTATTGAAATATTTAAGTACGTATAATTTTGGCACGTTTTGGTACGTTTAGGTTTGGATTAATAAATTCGAAAAACTTCTACCTCTTATTCACACAATGTTTTATCTCTATAAAAAGTATGAGGACGATCTTTACTTGGCAGCTGTTGTCTGACGATTGAACTTCTGAAAATATATGAACTGAAATTACGCGTCTTACAAAATTAACACATCTATAGCTGAAATTATTGTACCACTTGAGCAAACTCAAAATTAGTGGTAATGAACGTTTGAAGAACTATACACTAACACAATAAGCTCAAGCAACTTAAAATTACCACAGTCGGTCTTTGCGAATTCAATTCCTTCGACTAAAGAAAACTTAATCCTTGTAGGATGGTCGTAATAAACGCACAATCTCTCAGAGAACCAATGCAACTTGGTGCAAATCTCCACTGCAAAGTGCGTTCGCGCCAAGTGTATCCATGCCTCTTTGGAAGTGGTTGGAGTAGTGAGTGTGGTGAGCCATGCTCTGCGGTGAGGCGCTGAGAAGACGGCTGGCCGACTCCCTCAAGCAGGTGCTGCGCCGTACCAGGTGAGTCAGCGATGAATTGAATTGATGTGAATTGAATTGGGGTGAATCGATGTGAACTGAATTGGGGTGAATTGATGTGGATTGAATTGGGGTGAATTGATGTGAATTGGATTGGGGTGAATTGATGTGAATTGAATTGGGGTGAATTGATGTGAATGAATAGACTTAGTACAGTTCTGCCTTAGTTTGTTGCTACCAGTAAGATTTGGTCGGTAACACAGTCGTAGTTCATAGTCGTCACTTAAGGTATATTGTCCTTTTTAACCAGTAAGTAATGACTTAATGTAAGTGGTCACTTATATATGTCCGCACTTCGACTGAAAATCATTAAAATCATGTTAACCGGTCATAACCGTAAAGCGTTTTAGCCTATCATAAATCAGTGTTGAATAATTTTATCCATTCATAAATGAGTGTTGAATATTATTATATTTTGACAAACAAGTTTTCAATTATTTTACCTTTTATATCCTCATTTGTCAGCCTCCAACTATGCAACTAAAGGCGACTGGCCACTTTGCTATGCTATTCTGCGCTATAGATTTTGTTAAACTCGCTTGGAACTCTTTCGAAGTAGAGGCTCTTAACATTCATTCCACGAACGTGTCTCTGCAGCCGTGGTTTCATTCTGGAGCGCTGTTCATCGTGAAATGGACTGTACACCTGGCCGAGTGAATAAATGCTCTATCAAAGTATCGCTTCAATTAACGTTCCACAGACCGTCCAGGAATGGGCCACGCGACTGTAGAGGCAACTCCACTGCTTCATTCATTCACTGCCTTCGAGCGGCAAGCAAGCTTCGGCTGGCTAACACTGAAACCCGAAGTAAAGAGAACGATAATTCCAATCGAATTCGTACTACTGGAGTGGGACGACACAGTAATAAATAGTGAAACTAGTGGTGCTAAAACAGTATGCACTTACTCTCCCGTTCTTTCACATCAAAATTACGCGGAAATTAATCAAATTTTCGAAAAATTGTTCATTACCTTATTTCTAACTAAATCTATCTTAAATCTATCTTTAAGGAATACATTTCATTAAGGGAAGAAATCTGTATCGAAGATCGTAAAAAACTTGGATTCTGGCTACCCTACGTTTTAATGAATTTTTTCTAAATTTAGCAACTGTATTTATCCACTTTTTCGTTACCAGGACCCTGTAACAAGGGGTTTTCTGCCGAAAATTCCCCGTTTTTGCGCAGCATTACATAGCATTCTCTCTAGTGCGTAACCGCTAGCGAGAAAGTAAAAAACGTCAAAGATAATATTTATGTGTATTAACTATTATGTTTAAAGTGTGAGGTGCAGAGGACAAGGTGCAATACAGACAAACAATACCAACAGTCAATACTAATAGATATACGATTTTAAATTCACACACCCAGGAAATAATAGCGAGCGATGTTGACAGTCGAATGAGATTACAAGAGCAGGGCGGCACTAACGCAAACTGGGGGCAAAAGCAACAATTTGCCCACAAACTTTGGCACAGCCTTTTGAAGGCTTTACTGCGACAAAGTCTTGAAGACCCGATGGTAAAATGAGCGAAATGAAAGCTAAACGGCGATTTCTTCATTCCCATGTGTTTTAAACTCTGACAAGACGAGTTACACGAATGCTTGTCGTTTTCCGAATCTGAAGTAATTAAAATTAGAAAGCGAGTTCTCGTTTCCAAGATTTTCAGAATTCAATGTTGAAGATGGAATGTTGTAAATTCGCAACGCTGAGTAGTATAGACATTTATTACTGATCGAAATCTTCAGAGAAATTGATGTAGACACAATCTACTGACTTCAAATTAGAATTGATCTCGGGGATAATATCTAAAAGATGTATTCTATTGTGCAATAACAAAAATGAATATGTTTTAAGAAATACCCCTCGGTCACCTTCCGCGGTTATTGAAATCGGCTGCAAACATTATATCCATGTTTGGGACCGTTTTGTTTGCGAGCAACTGTTTTCTTGAAGGGACTAATTGAACTTGAAGGGAAATCAAACCACAGAAGTGGCCAATATTGCAATTAGTCACGTCCTCTCCTTCTCATTGTTACTACTCAAGACTACTCATTCTACGCATATTCGGACTCTTGTTCCAAATATCAATGAACTCGTAATGAAAATATGCTCGTAAATATATTCTAATTCTATAACAAATTTTCGTTACGCATTCATCTATATTTTATTTAATAACTATTAGTGTGTTTCCTCTACGAATAATTTTATACTATACTTAAATTGCGCTTCTACCTCTTGTCATTCACCAATAGAGCTACAAGCGACCGCTGCAGTTTTTATTTCGAGTGGGCGGATCCGATGGGGAAAGGCAGGTGTAAGGCTCCCGGAGCGGGCAAAACCTTGCCAGCATCTGTAGTACAGTTCTTTTAAGGAGTCCTGGTTACGTGACAGGTCCCGTTTTCTCTTGCGGGTCAAGTACACGAACACGGCTAGCTCAACGTGACTCGTGGGGTAAAATTTCCAAGAACGAAACCCATCGACTCCTAATTTTCTACGATATGGTTTCGTGATCTCAACATAATAGCTGGATGCACAACTGCAGTGACTTGCTTAAGAGTTAAATGTGTCTTGTCTGTTCTTAGTGATGCTTATAATCGTCTCTGTCAACGAAAACGCCAAAGTACTGCGTAGCAATTGGTTGTCACGAACGCTAACAAACTGCAAACTAAGATGCGAATGTTATTAGATGAGATATTTGGTAGCCATTACTTTGATAACATTTTTTTTATGTTTTCGACGAATATTATTTGCTGTAAGTCGATATAACGAAATTATTAAAGATTCGCAAACCAAGAACATTTCCCTTTGTGAATGTTAAAGTCTCCAAATGAAAGATTGGATTTTGTTAAAGTATTGTAGGTAAATTGCAATTTCAGAGTAATAAATATTGGTTACTTTCAATTTTTTTCATCAGTATTTCAAAGAGCAATAATTTATCATTGAAACTTATCCTGTTGCCATCGAAGTATCGGGAGAAGCTCGGAATATCTACGTTATTTCATCGGAGTGTAGCAGCCTAATGGATATCTAATTCGGATCATTTCTCACTGTTTGCTACCGGTCAGGCAGCTGTGCTCTGGAATTCTTCAGAAATACCCGATCTCTTCTTTCACTGGAGCATACACGTTTCGCGTGAATTTTCGTTCAATTCTATTTCATACATTATCAACCTATTTTGGAATTCCAATGTTTATTACCTAGGTATGGTTTCCGTTAAATTCAGAAACAAAATTCCCGACTGCTCTAAAAAATAATACACTAATTAGCTCCTGTTTAACTGAACACGTTCGTGTTGATGCCTTTATGTCTTTAATTGTATAAAACGTCTTTCAATTATTTCTTCAACAATTTTTCTCGCACAGAAATAAGCTCTTTTAACAAAGTAATCTTCTTAGTGACTTATGAGACAAATATCTAACGATTTTAAATAAAAATAAATTGTATTCTCTTAATGCTTTACATGATTAGTGTTGCTGTATTGATTTTTAAGGAAATACACACTTCTTGAGTCATCAGCAGGGGTCGGATTCTGACAGGTCTTGTTGGCGCATTCTAGACATAGCTAAATGTTGTAAATGGATGTTTATCACGACATATAGGTGACAGAAATGTGTAGTTAGTGTCACATTGTGTCACAGTTATTGTTCAATTTGTAGGTCATTTTTTGGACCTTCGCGTTACTTTTGTCATTTTTACACATTTGTTTCGTTTTCGTGTTTTTTGTTTGTGAATGTTTCATGAATTCACAATTACACACTAAAACAAAGTTTTTGTTGTGTCATCTGTTCATGACGAAATTCACTAGTGCAGTTGACTTTCTTTTTCGAACTCTCAAAATTACGCGGTCGTTGATAACTTCCTCGGCCTTTCAAAACTGACGGTTGGAAGATCGGAGCTTAGGATTATATTTCCTGATAAATCAAGATTTTATATTGAATATAAATTTATATAAATAACTTTATATAAAATGGTTAAATTCGTTGAATAAATGAACATTTTCGTACAAAATGTTGAGTACTTTTTAAAAAGCTGTTATTTTATACGTCATTTGCAAAGAATTTTTAGGTCAACAGACTCCGAGTTCTGGTCATGACTAATCTTTGAATGGTTCAAAAGATAACGAGAGATAGAAGAAACTTAGAACATCTACGGCGAAACACTTCACTTTCGCGCAGTCTAGTAGAAATATGTTGAATGACTAATAGTGACAAACGAATCTTTGAATGGTTAATGAGCATAGTTTCGTGGCCCAAACACGTGTTCTTCTTCTCGAGGAACCAGATATCTTATTGTTCATGTGATGAATACACTCATTGAATATGTATCTGGCGGAACATGATTATACGATTCTTTTCAACTCTTCACACCTTTGAAAGAAATTCATTATGAACATTCAGTCGACTAAACCAAAATAAAGGGAATGGAGCACATTAATAGTACATATGTGTTATAATGTAATAAATAGAGCAAACGGGTTAAGATTCATGGCGAACCTCCAAGAAGGAATATATGATTACTCATACAAAGAAAAGACCGATTTCTGATTGTGAGTAACGTAATACTCATTGACAATACAATTCCATTGACTTCACAAAAATGGATGTCAAAAATGCGCTGACTGAACTGTGAACACTTTAAGATGTCTCTTCCTGGAGGGTCATGTTCTACTCCGTCGGCCGATTTCAACCCGCGATTAATTCATGCAAAAAAATTGAATACCGCAGCCGCCGCAACACAAGTTACCCAACCTTCGCAAAATAAAAGCGGTCATTCCAACATGTTACTCATTGACAATACAATTCCATTGAGTTGTCAGAATTGGATGTCAAAAATCCACTGACTGAACTGTGAACACTTTAAGATGTGTCTTCCTGGAGGGTCATGTTCTACTCCGTCGGCCGATTTCGACCCGCGATTAGTTCTTGCAAAAAAAAAATGGAGTACCGCAGTCGCAACACAAGTTATCCAACCTTCGCAAAATAAAAGCTCTCATTCCAAAACGTTACTCATTGACAATACAACTCCACTGATTTCACGGAAATGGAAGAAAAAATAATTGTGCTCTGACTGAAGTGTGCACACTTAAAGATGTCTCTTCCTGGTGAGTCATGTACTGGTCCACCGGCCGATCTCGACTCGCGGATTATTCTTGCAAAAAATAGAGTACCACTGTTGCAACAAAAGTTTCCCAGCCTTCGCAAAATAAAAGCCAGTAATTCCAATACGTCAGGGGCCGTCCATAAATTGCGTAACGCAAATTTCGAGTATTTTCAATTCCCCTCTCCCCCTTGTAACGCATTTCCCAATCTCTACGTAACGGAGCTTAACGCTGCCACAGACCACCTCTCTCCCCTTTTAGCGTTACGTAATTTATGGATGACCCCTTACTCATTGACAATACAATTCCATTGACTTGATAGAAATGGATGTCAAAAATCCGCTGACTGAACTGTGCACACATTAAGATGTGTTTTCCTGGAGGATCATGTTCTACTCCGTCGGCCCACCTCGACCCGCGATTAATTCTCGCAAAAAAAATTGAGTACCGCAGTCGCAACACAAGTTATCCAACCTTCGCAAAATAAAAGCTCTCATTCCAAAACGTTACTCATTGACAATACAATTCCATTGATTTGTCAGAATTGGATGTCAAAAATCCGCTCACTGAACTGTGCACACATTAAGATGTGTCTTCCTGGAGGGTCATGTTCTACTCCGTCGGCCCACCTCGACCCGCGATTAATTCTCGCAAAAAAAATTGAGTACCGCAGTCGCAACACAAGTTATCCAACCTTCGCAAAATAAAAGCTCTCATTCCAAAACGTTACTCATTGACAATACAATTCCATTGACTTGATAGAAATGGATGTCAAAAATCCGCTGACTGAACTGTGCACACATTAAGATGTGTCTTCCTGGAGGGTCATGTTCTACTCCGTCGGCCCACCTCGACCCGCGATTAATTCTCGCAAAAAAAATTGAGTACCGCAGTCGCAACACAAGTTATCCAACCTTCGCAAAATAAAAGCTCTCATTCCAAAACGTTACTCATTGACAATACAATTCCATTGATTTGTCAGAATTGGATGTCAAAAATCCGCTCACTGAACTGTGCACACATTAAGATGTGTTTTCCTGGAGGATCATGTTCTACTCCGTCGGCCCACCTCGACCCGCGATTAATTCTCGCAAAAAAAATTGAGTACCGCAGTCGCAACACAAGTTATCCAACCTTCGCAAAATAAAAGCTCTCATTCCAAAACGTTACTCATTGACAATACAATTCCATTGATTTGTCAGAATTGGATGTCAAAAATCCGCTCACTGAACTGTGCGCACTTTAAGATGTGTCTTCCTGGAGGGTCATGTTCTACTCCGTCGGCCCACCTCGACCCGCGATTAATTCTCGCAAAAAAAATTGAGTACCGCAGTCGCAACACAAGTTATCCAACCTTCGCAAAATAAAAGCTCTCATTCCAAAACGTTACTCATTGACAATACAATTCCATTGATTTGTCAGAATTGGATGTCAAAAATCCGCACACTGAACTGTGCGCACTTTAAGATGTGTCTTCCTGGAGGGTCATGTTCTACTCCGTCGGCCCACCTCGACCCGCGATTAATTCTCGCAAAAAAAATTGAGTACCGCAGTCGCAACACAAGTTATCCAACCTTCGCAAAATAAAAGCTCTCATTCCAAAACGTTACTCATTGACAATACAATTCCATTGATTTGTCAGAATTGGATGTCAAAAATCCGCTCACTGAACTGTGCGCACTTTAAGATGTGTCTTCCTGGAGGGTCATGTTCTACTCTGTCGGCCCACCTCGACCCGCGATTCATTCCCTCCGTGTCGCTTCGAGAGCCGGAGCTGCTCGAAGGCGCGACGTGGGCGGGGCGAGTGGCAGGGGCGGCGCTGTCGGAGAGGGGCGTGGGCGGAAGGGGAGGGCGACGTAGTCTGTTGCGCGCGGCCTCGCCCCGCCCGCCACTTCCGGTCGTGTGGCAACCGCCTCCAACCGACTTCCTCCCCTCCGCCCGAACACCACTTGAGGCTACCCAGCCATAACACAACCAGGGGGCCGTCACGTGTGCGCTCCCTGAAGCAAAGGGGGAGGGCATCTGGTGATGTCGCTGTAGTACCTCTGGTCGGGAGGTCCTAGGGTTCCACTCCCCTCCCCGCCCCCGCCAAGCAGATCGGCCACGCCCACTCACACACAGCGCTTGCTCCAGGCAGCGGAGACGCACCGGCTGAGGTGGCTCAGGGCATCAACTGATGTCACTGCAGTGCCTCTGACCGGGAGGTCCTAGGGATCCACTCCCCTCCCCGACCCCGACAAGCAGATCGGCCACGCCCACACACACAGCGCTTGCTCCAGGCAGCGGAGACGCACCGGCTGAGGTGGCTCAGGGCATCAACTGATGTCACTGCAGTGCCTCTGGCCGGGAGGTCCTAGGGTTCCACTCCCCACCCCGACCCCGACAAGCAGATCGGCCACGCCCACACACACACAGCGCTTGCTCCAGGCAGCGGAGACGCACCGGCTGAGGTGGCTCAGGGCATCAACTGATGTCACTGCAGTGCCTCTGACCGGGAGGTCCTAGGGTTCCACTCCCCACCCCGACCCCGCCAAGCAGTTCGGCCACGCCCACACACACACACACACACACACACAACGCTTGCTCCAGGCAGCGGAGACTCACCGGCTGAGGTGGCTCAGGGCGTCAACTGATGTCACTGCAGTGCCTCTGACCGGGAGGTCCTAGGGTTCCACTCCCCACCCCGGCCCCGCCAAGCAGATCGGCCACGCCCACACACAAACACAGCGCTTGCTCCAGGCAACGGAGACGCTCCGGCTGAGGTGGCTCAGGGCGTCAACTGATGTCACTGCAGTGCCTCTGACCTGGAGGTCCTAGGGTTCCACTCTCGACGGTGGCAGGGTTTTCATCACTAGTGACATAGCTATGTGGAGTTCAACCGCTGTCAGGAGGAGAATTCTAACGGCCGGCTGCTCTGATCGGTGGTTTTATATGGTTTCAAAATTAATTCAAATTTGGCTGCATACTTGTTCAATCATTTATAACAATTATTTGGCGCTAATAAACAGCGAAGAACATACAATAAAACGTCGCGCCTTCGACATAGCCCGCCGTTTTCGAGAAAAAATTAGACTATTTCCAAAAAGTCCTGGAAGTCATTTCTCGTATTTTCTCTTTGACACATCAACTGCTTTGAAAGAAGCTCTGTAGATTGTGCCACGTCCTGGGCGACAGCAAAACATTGTTGCCAATCTCTCAGAATCAAAACGAGGTTCCGTTTAAGACACCGAGAGATTGCATTGTTTGAAAAATCAGAGAAGCAGAGAGGTTTTTACAACGTGTCGACTCGTCAAAATAGAAGGTAGTAAATACGTACGTGTCAATTATCATGAAGATTGTATTATAACGCAAAGTTGGTAGCGTTTGAAGCTGTATTCTCTGAGCACCAGCTGTTCAGGTAGCGCACAAAGGAGCGTCTACGTCGTGCGCCACAAAAAAGTATTATTTAATAACGAATAAGAAACAGTAGTAGACGGTCTCCTTGCGCCCAGACAAAGGTAAACCGACAATTGCTTCAACTACCCTAACAAACGGGCAACGAGCCCGCGATCTTTCCTTCCCTTTCTCGACCTATACTCACTCCTTACTTACACGCACACTTACATGCACTACACCACCACACATGCCGGGAGACCAATGGGAACCTTAGTGCTTAGAACAGCTGTGGCGGGGCCCCGCTGGTGAGAGATGCCTGGTTGCCGGGAATGCTGGGGCTGGTGGGAGATACCCGTAAGTCGCCAGTAGGTCAGCGCCGTATCTCGCCATCCAGCGAGGGAAGATCGCCGCGATCTCTCGTGATAAAAACATGCATTACTCTTACGGATCTAATGACCTTAGTATTTGACGCGCCCGGAATCACTAATCAATCAATCCTTAGAACGCGGACCGACTGCCCTTGGCTCTCAATCCCTAGGTCGCGGCGGTGTTGTCTCTCGTGATAAAAACATGCATTACTCTTACGGATCTAATGACCTTAGTATTTGACGCGCCCGAAACCACAGTTCAATCAATCAGTCCCTAGAACGCGGGCCGACTGCCCTTGGCTCTCAATCCCTAGGTCGCGGCGGTGTTGTAGCGAAGTCAGATATTTCGGTGGCATCTACCACCCGGAATGAGACATCTGTGGATGGCGCAGCGTCGCTGATCGTGATGTTCTAGCGTTTGATTTCCGGCGATGGCGGATTATCGATATTAGTTATATCAGGGTTGTCCAACTGGTGACCTGCGTAGCAATTTGTTGTGGCCCGCGAAAGGTTTATTAGTCGAAAGTAAAAGTCCCTTTCATCCATGTCAGCCCAGAATAATGGGCTCCTAGCTCTAGACTTTTCTCTAGTGAATTCAGAAATTCAAAATCATCCCGGTGTGTTTCACAGCGGTCTGATATCACACATGATTCCTTTCCCCTTCTCCCGTATCAGAGCAGTCCGGCAAAGTACGAGGAAGACAGGTGTGGGTGTAATTAAAATAAGGCTCGCAACCGTCTTGAAGGTTTAAGGTGTGGCCTGTGAGGAAGTTGGACACCCCTGTGCTATATCCTTTAATCGAATTCGGCCGCACACTGGAGGAGTGTTTTATCGGAAGGGTACCTTTATCACTAGTTTTCCGTGGTTTCTCCGATCAATACGTCGAATATCCGTGCAGGGCCCGAACAAACGAACAACGGACCGCGCGCGATCCTCATCCTTGTCCATGTCTCCTCCTCTCCCTTTAAACACACAGACATACACTTCCCGAGTATTATTACCTCACATTGATACACTGTTACATTTTGCAATCAAAGAAGAAAAGAAATAAATAAGACTATTTAAAAACGTTTTTAATTGTTTAACTAGTAAAAATGTCAGATGCAATTTAAACCGGTATTGCATTATATACAAGTATTTCACAACTCAAAGTGTCTCTGAAATCGATCATAGACCAATGGACGCAAGGTATGTGGATGAGGAAACCCAGAAAAGCTAATCGCCTTAGGGGTTCAAATATAAATAAAAATGTTTATTTATTTTAAGGTTCCCAGTGCAAAGACTTCAATAGTTTCCAGGGAGCTTTAGATCTTTTCCTCGTTGCTTATAGTTTCTCAGTAGTTTGATAGGTGATCAATGAAACACAATAGATTCACTGTTCAGTCAACCCAAACGTCAATTAAATACTTCCTCCCTATTGTTCAGATTCCCTCAAGTATGAGATGCATATTAAAAGAAAACCATCCTGTCGCATTGTCTGGCTGTTTGCTCTCGCTTAGTTACTTAAAAGCTTCCTCGACGTTTTGTTTCTTCAAAATCGTTACCCATGACTTGAAACCGTTCTTACGCCTTCGTTTTAGCTGCTAATACACTCTCCACAATATGCCCTCCCGTAATTTCTGCAATTTCCCATAATATTTACTTCTATCATAATGCACGTTTTACGGACTACGTAGGGCATATCGTCGTTATTAACAGTTTTTCTTGGACCTTTAAGAGAATGATGCAGGTCTCATGTTCGTTAAAAATTCTGATTTTGCGAAAATTGCAAAAGTTCAACATTTTTTCGGAGTCTTCCTACAACTAAAATATTAAAGATAGAGATTTTCTCTTAATGAAATCTGTTCCTTGAAGATAGATTTTTAAATATGGTCATATACAATTTTTCGATAATTTGAAAACTTGTCGCGTAATTTTGGGCGAAAATACGAGGGAAAAATTACTTGCTGTTTTAGCAGCTCTAATTTTACACTGCTTTGCTATATAATACCGTCACAAATATTTTCAGCAATAATATCGTCAGAGATTACATTTAGCCGGCAGTGCTGCTGACGCTGAAGCATCTCTGACGGAGAGGACGCAGGGTTGGAGTCCGACGATTGACGGATTTTTGACACTAGCTACTCTGCTAGATCGAATTCAGTCGCCGTCTGGAGAAGAATTCTAGAGGTCGGCTGTTCTAATCGGTAATCCTTCGAGGTTTCTCCCATAAAAGCAGGCGAATGCCGAAGTAGTACATTAACAAACAAGCCATGGGCCGTGCGCCATTTTGTCTTCCTTTTCCTGGTCCTGTCATCTCCCCTTACACACACACACACACCACACCACACGCCCACACCCTACGCACACACCCCACGCTCACCACACACACCACACACCAACATACCACACCCCACACACCCACATACCACACCCCACACACACCAACATACCACACCCCACACACACCAACATACCACACCCCACACACACCAACATACCACACCCCACACACACCAACATACCACACCCCCCACACACCAACATACCACACCCCACACATATCAACATCCCACACACCAACATACCACACCCCACACCCCAACATGCCACACACCACACACACCAACATACCACACCCCACACACACCAACATACCACACCCCACACATATCAACATCCCACACACCAACATACCACACCCCACACCCCAACATGCCACACACCACACACACCAACATACCACACCCCACACACACCAACATACCACACCCACACACCAACATACCACTCCCCACACACCAACATACCACATCCCACACACCAACATACTACACCCCACACCACACACACCCACACCACACACACCATACACACACTTGCACTTGCACGCCACTACCGCATGTGTCGGTAGACCAGAGCTTGTCCCGCGTTGGTTCGAGTCCTGCTTGGACTTGAAGGGAGAAATTCTCGTATGCCAAGGTGTAGGTTGGCACTGGACTTCACCATTCGGTGGGGGAGAAACACCATCACCTCCCGGGATCAAAAAGTCACCACACTATCGGAACTAACGACCTTAGAGGCTGACGTACCCAGAAACATTAATATTTTCATTTTTAAGAATGTTTCTCGTTCTGTTATTACGTAGACTTTTGTGCATCTTGAAATCAATATGAACCAAGTTTATAGACTGTTTAGTACTTCATGTTATTCGTCCTTTTCCTCTGATTTATAGCCTAAGATAATTTCTATTTCCTCACCTTCAAGAACTTACTTGTTTTTACCTCTTAAGAAGTAAAAACAAGTCTCCTCTCAAAATAAATCATGTATTAACATGGATAATTATTATTATACATATATCAAAGATATGCTTTTAATCTACAACGTTGGCAAGTTGACATTGACCAGCACAGTAAATTAGTAGGTTTCATATCACAGTTTTATTAGTACCCGTTTCATTGAAGGAAATTCAAGTTTTTATTGAAGTCGCAGAGAAAACATCTCTTGCAATCATACAATACAATAAATGGATATTCCGTATCGTGAACTACTCTACGCTGAAGAGACATAATATTATTACAACATAACTCTTGCCTAAACTCAAACAATCCTTTTCAATAGAGCATTCAAAATTGACATTATCATATTCGTCCTGTGAGGTTTTCTTGGGAGAGAAACCACGAAATAATAATGTACTAATTGTACTAGCGTTGACATATTTGCACGAGCATCTTCATTGCTGTCAGGGAACGTTGCTCTAAACATAATGGTACATTGCTTCTCCGTGCTTGAAAACTCTTATAAACCTACACTGCATGAATAACAGTAAGTTACTTGGTATCTTAATGCATAAACGTGTCTTGTGACTTAATTTCCAATCAGGGAGGTATCCTCCCTAACCGTTATTAAATTTAGTTTCTAATTACGGGTGATATTTATGCATTACATTTTATTGCAGTAATAAATCATTACGATAGGTTGTATGACAATGAATTAAACTTTTTTGTACTCCCGGCCCATTTGGTTCGGTTAGGGGAATCCTTTTGGATACATGGAGAGATTAGATTCCTGCTGGGAAGGGCATGTTTCTTTAATAAATTGCTGAGAACCGTTCCAAAGACCACCTAGAAGTTTTGAGGGTTTGGGGGTGTCATATCTAAATCATTACCATCGTCATCATTTAAGAAATACGGGATCCTCGTGAACAGATTTCAATCAGAATCGAAAATGTGATTGAATGAGAAAGGAGTAGTCGATACAATGTTGAAATAAATTAATATATCTGTTTGAAGAAACGGTGTTGTCAAATATATATGTAATATGAGGATCTTTTCGATCTCGTAGCGGTCAACATAGATCTAATCTTGCAGCTTCTGGGCGGAAAACGGAGTTCTGAACTACGATTTCCCCAAGACTACGCAGAACTTCGTTTTCCGCCCAGACTCTGCAAGATTAGATCTATGATCACCACGCGATCGAAATGATCTCCAAATTAAATATATATATTGATACCTGACAACACTTTTTCTTCAATTATTAAAAGGTATCTACCTCACCAGCGATCTCATTCGCATTAAAGAATATATCTGATTTGTAAATCAACCTACAACTCCACACCTCCGGGAAGAATTCCAAGACCCAAGAAGAAGGAGACATTATGAAGGCAAATTGGCAGTAGCCAACATTGTGAAAGTTCATCAGACACATCATCTGTACTGCAGTACAGTGATTTTTTCTTATTGATACTACAGTTATTGTTATTATTTTTATTATTATATGACCGTTATGATGGAACTTACTTCCTTAAACATCAGTGGATATGTTTGGAGATGTTATGAGGTACTAAATTTTATGGTTGAATCGCAGTAGTTACCAATTGTTTCTACTCTCCAAATTTGAACTGCCGTTCTACCAGCACGTCTTCTATATTTTATGTATTCAACATTTACCTTGTCTTTTTGCCACTCTTAAACGTTTTTTCTTATTTGTTTGCAGGTGAGCGTGGTGAATTGTTCACAGAGGAACGACTCTGTCTCATCTGGCGTGAGTGAACAGTGTACAACTTCCTTAAACTAATCTTATGCATGTTATATTATACAGTTATAAATATACAAAAATAAAAATATTGAAATAAAAAGGGGAAACCTGTCACTTCGATAAATAAATATTACTTTTGAATATGTTTATATTAAAAAATATTGGACTGTTATAATCATTTCATGAACGAAAATAATGTGAAAATAGACGTATTCCAGAGAAGATGAAAAGATATATTTATCGAAGTTCAACTAGAGCTGATACTCGCTGGCAAAAAATGATTACAATTAAAAGTTGATAAGTTCTAATGAATTTCTAATTATCTCAGTAT
Organism: Acheta domesticus; assembly: GCA_031308135.1. NCBI lineage: Eukaryota > Metazoa > Arthropoda > Insecta > Orthoptera > Gryllidae > Acheta > Acheta domesticus. Next base: position 23,287,164 of record JAHLJT010002630.1, read on the forward strand.
TAATATTTTAAGCTTAGAAATTCCTAGAATTTCTGGAGAAAAGAAAAAAACTAGCATGCATGCATTATCAATCTTATTCATTAGTTTCATAACAGAAGAATCTCTCTGATAGCTTACATCCCATTTAATTTTTATACGAGGTGACCTAAGCTTGACTATTCTCTATTTTCTTGGAAGGGAAAATAGTTCAGAGTGAACAATGCTAGTGCCTGAAAGCAACTTTCTCGAGCGTAATTTCTGATGGACCATCATTTACGTTTTCTTCTGTCGCTAGGCGCTAGAGTCCGATTCAGCACTTGGACTGACATCCGGGAAGCCAGTGTGACGTACTGGAGTGAATGACACAGACACTGTGTTGAAAATAACAATATTTACATTTATTTACAAGAACTTAACAATTAAAGAAATTTACAAATACTAATTAAACCCCGGCAACCTTTTTCTTCCCCCATTTCTTTCCCTTATTAAACGGGCCACGGACCTCGCGCGATCTTTCATTCCTCTTTAATGAAGTCTTAGGCTTCCGCGGCCCGAGTTGAGATCTCGGTTGTCCAGGTGACGCCGCGTACAAGGCTACGTAGCCGACCATCTTTTTCGAGGTCTTCTTCAGACCAGCCCTGATGAAGACCTCGAAAAAGATGGTCGGAAACGGCTACACAGCCTTGTATACGGCGACTGCCGGACAGCCGAGACCCCTTTCTATTCACTGTCCTATGTCCTTCACCCTTGCATCACATTTACATGCACTACCTAATATCACACGTGTCAGAAGGACAGTAGGGCTTAGAGCGTGTCCCGACCTGGGCGCTGTCTCGTTGGGGAAATACCGGGAGGAGAGAGATCTCCGCAAGGAGGCGCGTAGGTCGGCGCCGTATCTCACCATCCTTGTGAGACTCATCATCATCATCGGAGCTGACCTGCCTGGGAACACCCATCAATCAAAACTAATTCCAGGGAACAGATAGTGGAAATACTGAGGTGTTCCATAATTCATTGACGAAATAATGGAAATCATCTTCGTCAACTTTGATTCATTTTCGATTCACACCAATGTTGACAAAGATGACATCAACGAAAAGATTCCTACACTCGATTCTCTCCCTTCCTCCTCCTTCCGCGAAAGGCGCGATCAGTCCAACAGCGTTGGAGGTTAATCTCCGCCAGGAGGCGCGTAGGTTGGCGCCTAGTCTCACCATCCAGAACACCTCTACCTTCCGGATTATACACTAGCGGATAATACTCTAGTGGATAATACACTAGTGGATAATACACTAGTGGATAATGCACTAGTGGATAATGCACTAGTGGATAATGCACTAGTGGATAATGCACTAGTGGATAATGCACTAGTGGATAATACTCTAGTGGATAATGCACTAGTGGATAATACTCTAGTGGATAATACTCTAGTGGATAATACGCTCGTGGATAATACGCTCGTGGATAATACTCTAGTGGATAATACTCTAGTGGATAATACTCTAGTGGATAATGCACTAGTGGATAATGCACTAGTGGATAATGCACTAGTGGATAATGCACTAGTGGATAATGCACTAGTGGATAATGCACTAGTGGATAATGCATTAGTGGATAATAATAGTGGGATCATAGCAGCTATCGTTGTCGGAAACATCAATCAAAACTAACTCCAGCGAACAGTGCAAATGCTGAGGAGGTGTTCACATCATTCAATGACGAAATAATGGAAATCATCTTCGTCAACTTTGTCTGCTATGATGTAAATGTGCTATGATTTTATGCTATGATGTTGATGCTATGATGCTGCTATGATGTTGCGGCGGCGATGGTGTAGCGGTTAGCGTAACGGACTGCTATACCCGCGAAGCCGTGGGTTTTTAGGGGCGAAAAAATCCTTCGTACTTCCTTCGTAAATCCTTCGTAATCCTTCGGAGGGGAAGTAAAGCCGGCTGTCCCATGTTAGTTGATTTACTTGCATGTAAAAGATCAAGCCTAAATGAAGCCTCTGAGCTAAATTCAAATCGCCAGTTTCGTCGCCTCAGTAATACCTTCTTTCCGCTCTATCCGGAGAAAGGAGTGTAGCGAAATTTGCGTGGTCAGACGAAAGAGCAGGCCTCATGGCCTGAGTCTCGCCACGTAAAATATGGCAATTCAATTCAATAAATCGAAACTGAATCAAAGACGACTTCCATTATTTCATCAGCGAAAAGATGTCGACGCGCGACTCTCTCTCCCTTTCCCCGCCTCCCGCGGAAGGCGTGTCCTGCGCAATGTCTTGGGAGGTTAACGGCCCGCGGAGGGCGTCGTCGGGGTGCGTTTACCTCGCCCGTGCGAGTCCGGCGGGCGGCGAATAATAAGGAACTGGAGCAGCTGCCCGCTCCTCGCCCGCCGCTCCTTCGCCGCGACGCGGCGCACGGTGTGACCAGATGGCGAAATCGTGGCCAAAGCCTCAAAAATAAAAAAAGTTTTAATTTAAAAAAAAAATTAATTACATTTGATTTATTTAAATTTTAAAGTTCAAAAAGATCCAATAAAAATATTTCGGACAGTCAAATTTATAATAACAGTTTACATTAAAAACTTATGTTTGTGGCTATAAACATAAGTTTTTAATGTAACGTTTTTAATGTAATGTTTTAATGTAAAGTTTTTAATGTAATGACAAAAAGATTTCGGACAGTCAAATTTATAATAACAGTTTATGTTAAAAACTTATGTGACTATAAACGTAAGTTTTTAATGTAAACTGTTATTATAAATTTGACTGTCCGAAATCTTTTTGTTGGATCTTTTTGAACTTTTAAATTAAATCTATGTGACAGCCTTACAAAAGAATTTCAAAATTATTTAAATTTAATTTTAATTTTAAATTAAATTAATTTAGTTTTAATTAAATTAAAATTAATTTTAATTTATTTAATTAATAAAAGTTTATTTTGGGAACTTCTGACCATCCTATTCGAAAGGGGAATGTTTCGTACATCTGTCGTGAAAGTATGAAGCTTAATCCCTGTCCCTGCTGGGCGATGTGGAAGCTTGAAGTTGGGATACGCGGTCATCGCTGATGTGGCGTCAGAGAAGGCAGTAGGCTGTAGTTTCTAATATTTATAAAAGCGTGCTCTAAAATATTTGTTTCTATATTTTTCAACCATTCATGTCCCTATTGGTGGTAAGTAAAACAAAAATTTTGTTAATTTAATGTAGATTGCAATAATGTGTATTCAAAGTAATAAGGTATAAAATATAACTAGCATAAAAGTTATATATAACAGAATATAACACCTGAAAATTTATAGATACATTTATATTATTTAATACTCATTCAATTAAGGAAAATTTGGTTGCGTGTCGCTGCAGACTCGTCTTTTACGACAAATTTCGTATGAGCGTGTTTATCTCGCAGCGTCAACCTGCATTACTGAAATGAAACGAAGCATTCGGTCCGGAATTTTGTATTAATATACGTATATATTAGGACAAAATCGGGATGTGTATTAGTATTAGAATAATTGAAATTAGTGATCTCGAAAGCTCCTAGGTAGAACTTGGTCATTGACTTCGATGCCATTTGATGTTTCGGCCACGTTTTCGCCGTCTGGTCACACCGTGCGACGACGGCGCGAGCGCCATCTGCGGGCAACGCGAGGTCTGCGAGCGTCCGCCGCTTTTGAACGCGTCACAACTAGGTCGCCCGGCTCGTGTGTCTGCTTGAGGGTAATGTGTGGTACTTACCGCGTCTCGGGTAACGTGCGAGCGTACGCACCCAGCGCAACGGTGTTTTCCTGACGCGTTACCTTTAGGATACATTGCGAACCGGCACCGCGCCCGCAACCATCTCCCTTGTTGAGATCCATGGGTAACAGAAATCTTCAAGGTTTGTGAACTTGTCTTTCAATTGGCGAAGACCAGGTGATATTGACAGCATTTTTAATTTCAAGGCAGGTTTTATTTATTTATTTTATTTTATTCATTTGTCAAAAAACAGTAAAAACTGTATATGACGTGTGGGGAAAGAGATTTATCTGCGCACATTTTCTTGAGGGCCAGAATTTTAAAAAAAAAGTTAAATTGTTTATTAAGCCAATTTCCTTACTTTTCAGGACACGATTTTAAACTCATCTCACTATCGATGAAAGTAAGAAGGAGAACATCGGTTTTGCACTGGTGAGAAGTCACTAACATTGGTGTACAATTTACCAAATTTCATCGGCTTATTAAGAAGTCTCAATTTTACACAGCTGTACAAATTTAAAAGTCGTGAAATTAGACTTAACCGCTGCGCTGTGCCCACAGAAAATAACATTGATATTTTTCGTTTGTAATGTAGATATATGGTGCTACGACAATGCTTACACAAGTTTCACATTAGTATGCAAAGGTATCTCAGCGCAAATCCACAGTTGATGAAGGTACTGATTATTTACAATTTAACTGTAACTGCAGAGGTTAAGTCAAATTTCACGACTTTTAAATTTGTACAGATGTGTAAAATTGAGATTTCTTAATAAACCGATGAAATTTGGTAAATTGTACACCAATGTTAGTGACTAATGAACATTGAATAATGTGAACATGTGGACTTTTAAATTTGTACAGCTGTGTAAAATTGAGACTTCTTAATAAGCCGATGAAATTTGGTAAATTGTACACCAATCTTAGTGAATTCTCATCAGTGCAAAACCGATGTTCTCCTACTTACTTTCATCGATAGTGAGATGAGTTTAAAATCGTGTCCTGAAAAGTAAGGAAATTGGCTTAATAAACAAGTCTTGTTTATTGCAATAACATATTTGATTCCAAAAATTCCCATAACCTGTGACGAGGAAATATCTCTTTAAAGCGATGCTTCTGAATAATGAACTGATATTGAAATGAATTATGAAGAACTAGGGGAATTATCCAGAATATGAAAATTAATTTTCAGTTTGGTAAAGTGAATGTTTATTAAAACAATATGAATTGAAATGGAGAGAAAATGTTACCTCGGATGACAACTCAAAATAATGATTAAAGGCGCCTTAGAATATATTTCCATTTCACATGCACTTCCCTCGACGATTGAAATTGTCGTCAGGAAATCTTTTTAAAATATTCACACGTACTTTTCACATTGCGTATGTGTAAGAAAAATATTTTATTGGTAGGCAATTAGCGTCCGAGAAAGTGAACGTTGAAGAGGAGGGTCAGTGTACGGGTGGGACAGCGCCGAGGTCAGTTAGCGAGAGCATGGATGGGAGAATGTATAAACGTTGTGCCGGTCAGAGGTATGCACGAAACCTGCACAGACGGCCCCGCGAGGCAGGTTCCTGGAAACTAGCCAGTGCTCTGCCTATTAACCAATATGGGAAGAAGAATGAGGAAGGTATTAATTTCTGTAAATCTATAAAGAAATGTGTAGGACGGGAAATGGTTGCATATGCCAGGAAGGGATGGGATAGAAAGATCATGGTTATAGAATCTTGCACCAGATACATGGGAAAGATTGAAACAAAGTGTATGTATCTAACGTGTTAAATAAGCAGGTATGCAATCCATGAAAACATTACTAAGAATAGAATTTGTACAGACAAAGCGAGGTCACTTCCAGTATCTTCGATACCCTGCAGGTTCTCGAACCTTTCATTTTGTCTTGGCTACTATCGCATGTCATCATTGCCATCTGTTCTTCACAGTTTCACTAGTAAGGTAAAAAAGCAAAGGGAATTGTTAGAAAGTAAATTATATAACCGGACGAACAGTTCGAGTGAAGAGTATTCATGCTATGCTTCGAATAAATTCATTATTTTATGAAACTATACATTTCGAGTAACTTCTACAACAGGCAGCTGAGACTACGTTACGAATTTGATACTATTCAATGGCGAAGTCACAATTGCGAAGTGACATACACTATTTCAGAAATTTGAAGCAACATTTAAAACATTTTAGCCATTACCACATCATGACGAAAATGCTTGACAGCCAGGATATTTTGCGAGAACCTCAGTATGGTTCCTCAATGGGCGATCATTTAAAGCGCAAACTGTCGAAGAGCGAAAAGGAGTTCTCATAAATCTCCGAGTTGGAATGAGGAAAGAGCGGGAGAAGACAAGGTGTTGCGGGGACGAAAGGGCGTGAGAACGCCGGTGCCGAGATGCGAACCAGGGATTCCCAGCCCAGGTGCTTCACTGCATGTTGATGCACACAAGGTGGCATTATTATTATCCTTTCGAACACGTGCACAAAGCATGAACGGAATGGGCGACCTCCGAAAATATTGATTGCTTTCAACAATCACTTTGTAACAAAACAGACTTATACGAAGAAAGGGATTTTATAAATGTATCTAAAACTTTGAGGAATGTAGAAGTAAAACTACGGACCAAGAACAAAGAGAAAATGCGAAAAAATAAGTGAGAAAGCAATAAAACTATTAGGATGAGGAAATAGGAGAAAATGCCAACGAAATTGAGAGTAAGTGTGGTTTAAGGTACGGGTCTTGAGGATGAGAGAATAGTCATTTATGCACCAAGGACGTTATACGAGATCTCGTGATCGAGCGGCGACAAAAAGGCTGAAGGCCTCTGACTCGATTGATTTTTGTCGACATCATTAGAACCAGTGAACGCCCGTGGTACATAATAGTTATTTATGTATCAAGGGCGTTAAGTAGATGTTTTTGTCCCGAGGGCGACTTCCAAGGGCCTCTGGCCCGAGGGGTTGGAAGTCGCCTGAGTTTAGGCGGAATTATACAATCAAATATTTGCATTTTTTAGTCAAAATCGGAAATGTCTGAATGTGTTTGGACTTTTGTCGACTTTGTAAGTATCTAACGAAACTATAGACACCTCTCATACGTCCAGAGGTTGCTCTGATGTAGACAAATCACAGACAAGATGGCTTTGGTATTTTCACTGTTTATTTGCGTAAATATACATAAGTGCCGTACTATTTACTGCTGGAGCGTTTGTTCCCCGTTAGCCTCCGCTAACTACCGAAAGCTTTGTCAAAATGAACTTGGCGCTCACACCCGCAGGTTTGCGGCCTCCCACGCATACTGTCGTGCTCGCGAAGGTCTCGCGACAAATGTTTGAGGAACAATGCTGACCCTTTTCAGAGCCCACCCGCCTGTATAGCCTACCCGTGACCGCGTCACCAGTTCCCAGTTGCAACTGCCTGGTCTTGCGACACATCTGACGCTTGTCTGTCACCGTCCCTCTGGACTTGCACTATTGTGCTAGATCCCCACCTCTTGCGGACCATTGTGATGCATCCCACATGTGTTCACTGCAAGTGTCCACGATAGCCACTGTGCTCCACGCTGCCACTGTCTTTCAGTAACACACGCTATATTTGCTCAATTTCTAGGCGCATTGGAAATTTGTAGTACAGACTCGTTACTTGTCTTGTGGCTTGTGATTGATTCATTGTTCGTGATTCCGGGCACGTCAACTACAGATGTCATTAGTCCCGTAAGTGTGGTGCGTGTCTTTCCTCGGGAGGTGGCGCTGATCTCTTCCCCGCTGGACGGCGAGGTCCGGCACCGACCTACCGTCGTCTAGCGGGGTTTCCCCTCAACAAGGTATCTCCCATCAGCGTGGCACCGCCCCAGCCGAGACAATCTCTAAGCTCCCGACTGGTCTCCCAGCACGTGCGGTAGTGTAGTGCACTTTAGTGCAATTGTGTGTGCAAGGGATGAGGATAGGACAAGGAAAAGGAAGGAAAGATCGCGCGCGGTCCGTTTGTTAGGGCACTGCTCCGGCATTCGCCTGGTGTTGATCGGAGAAACCACGGAAAACTACCGGTCAGAGCAGCCGGACACAAGAATTCTCCTCCAGACAGCGACCGAATTCGACCTAGCTGAAAAGCAAGTGTCGAAAATCCTGCCGCCGTGGGGCGTGGAGTCCTAGGACAGAGGGAGTGCAGTGACATCAGTTGATGCCACCTCTCCCGGTTTGTGGATCGTGGATGTGTGGAGATGTAGCGCTGCGTACGAGTGACTCCCGGCGCGTAGGGGAAGGGGCGTGCAGCGGCGGTGATGCAGCGGTGCCCGCGTGGACTCTCCCCTCGCGAGGTCCGAGCCCGGCTGCTCTCCGGAGCGAGGCTGCGCCCAGTGGGAACCCCGCCCGGCCCCGCCCGGCCCCGCCCGGCCCCGCCCGGCCCCGCCCGGCCCCGCCCGGCCCCGCCCGGCCCCGCCCGGCCCCGCCCGGCCCCGCCCGGCCCCGCCCGGCCCCGCCCGGCCCCGCCCGGCCCCGCCCGGCCCCGCCCGGCCCCGCCCGGCCCCGCCCGGCCCCGCCCGGCCCCGCCCGGCCCCGCCCGGCCCCGCCCGGCCCCGCCCGGCCCCGCCCGGCCCCGCCCGGCCCCGCCCGGCCCCGCCCGGCCCCGCCCGGCCCCGCCCGGCCCCGCCCGGCCCCGCCCGGCCCCGCCCGGCCCCGCCCGGCCCCGCCCGGCCCCGCCCGGCCCCGCCCGGCCCCGCCCGGCCCCGCCCGGCCCCGCCCGGCCCCGCCCGGCCCCGCCCGGCCCCGCCCGGCCCCGCCCGGCCCCGCCCGGCCCCGCCCGGCCCCGCCCGGCCCCGCCCGGCCCTTCCTCAGCCCTAATGATTGAATATAGTGCGATTTTTTTCTCACTCTACCCCTCAAGCCCCTACGGCCACGATGGAATATCACAGGACATTCCGCGTTTTTCTCCCTCGTACCGCTAGAAGTCGCATGATCGCAAGCACTGCTTGATACGGTCAAGCGGTCACGGCCAGAGATACCTGGTGGCACGACTGAAAACATCGCGAAATATCGTGATATATTGTATCGTAAAGACGCGCCTTGAGGGGAAAAAGTTAGAAAAATCGCAATTTAGTTCATTGTTTAGTGCAGGGCTGTCCAACTTTGAAGGTCATATGGGTCGCACATCAAATTCTAGTTACGCCGCGGTCCGCACCGTAATTTAAGATGCATTTTACCCTAACTACTTTTACTGAAACAAATATATATTAGATACTTTTATTCAACATATTAATGTAAATACAAAGAGAAAATTGATATATCATTAAATAAAAATAAGATGAATTGTGCAATTGTATTGTATTTGGTTGCTATAATTAAATTTTTCAAAGCAGTCGCGGGTCGCACAAAAAGATCCGACGGGCCGCATCCGGCCCGCGGATCGCCAGTTGGACAGCCCTGGTTTAGTTATTCCGGGCTCGTCAATTGCTAAGTTCATTTGTCCCGTAAGTTTTAGGGCGTGTTTCTTCCCGGGCACGCTGAGTGCTAATTCATACTTACGTGGAATAGCTCACCACATGAGTTTTACAGGAGCGTCCCCTCTGGCAAGTGGCCTTTGTCCTTTATGGGACACACTACGCTCAATCATTCATTCTTCCCAGGAGGTGGCCGATATCTTCCCCTGCTGGATGGAGAGATCCGGCGCCGACCTCCACATCGGCTAGCGGAGTTTCCCCAAGCAGGTGTTACCCTCCAGCGGGGCACCGCTCCGACAAGCTCTAAGCTCCGGACTGGTCTCCCGGCATGTGTGGTAGTGAAGTGCATGTCAGGGTAAGTGTGTGTAAGCAAGGGGTGAAGATAGGGACAATGAAGAGGAAGGAAAGATCGCGCGCGGTCCACGACCCATTTTGGAAGGTACCGCTCCGCCATTCGCCTGGTGTTGATCGATTCAAAGGCCCTCAGTCTTTTCGTCGCTGCTCGTTCTCTAGAACTCTTGTAACTGCATAAATAATCTCCCATCCTATTCTGCGATTTTTCTAACTCTGCCTCTGAAGGCCCGTCTTCCCAATTGAATATGTCACAGTTATTCCCGTCTTTCTCAGTCGCGCTGCTAGGTATCGTATGATCGCGACCCTATCAAGCAGTGCTTGTAATCATGCCGCTCCTAGCGGCAGGACCGAGAAAGACGCGAAATACCATGTGATATTCCATCGTGGCCATAGGGGCACGAGAGGCAGAGTTAGAAAATATCGCAGTGTAAAGATGCAGACCTTATATTACTGCTTCACTCTCCATTTTCGTCGACGCTTTCTCTTTCATATTTTTTGTTTTTTTCTCTTTGTTCTTGGTTTCTAGCTATGCCACAAAAAATGTGTATGCGCTTACCGAATCATTTTTTTCATTTAGGTATATTTTGTTGCAATTAATGTGTTTGATGAAAACAGTCAATATTGTCAGTAGTCACCTGTCTGGTTGATGCCTGTTTGGTTGAATAATGCTACGCGCTTTCTTGTGGAGGAAATTATGAGAGGGAAGTGAGAAAAGTCGAACCGAGTCAAGTTAACGTCTAGTTAATGAGTAAATCTAAATCATTAAAATTTGATAAAAAATAAAATATTTTATGTGTCACGCGCGTTCACTGGTTCTAATGATGTCGATAAAAATCAATCGAGGCAAAAGCCTGCAGCCTTTTTGTCGTCGCTCGATCACAAGAACTCTTATAACATCCTTGATGCATGAATGACTATTCTCTCATCCTTAAGACCAGTACCTTAAACCACTTTACTCTCAATTTCGTTGGCATTTTCTCCTATTTCCTCATCCTAATAGTTTTATTGCTTTCTCGCTTATTTTTTTGCATTTTCTCTTTATTCTTGGTCCGTAGTTTCACTTCTACATTCCTCAAAGTTTTTGATACATTTATAAAATCCCTTTCTTCGTATTAGTCTGTTTTGTTACAAAGTGATTGTTGAAAGCAATCAATATTTTCGGTGGTCACCTATTCCGTTCACGCCTTGTGCACGTGTTCGAAAGCACAATAATAATGGCATCTTGTGTGCATCAACATGCAGTGAAGCACCTGGGCTGGGAATCCCTGGTTCGCATCTCGGCACCGGCGTTCTCACGCCCTTTCGTCCCCGCAACACCTTCTCTTCTCTCGCTCTTTCCTCATTCCAACTCGGAGATTTATGAGAACTCCTTTTCGCTCTTCGACAGTTTGCGCTTTAAATGATCGCCCATTGAGGAACCATACTGAGGTTCTCACAAAGCAGCCAGGCTGTCATATATTTTAATCTCCGTGTGGCGAAATCTAAAATGATATAAAATTTTGTTTCAAATTTCTGAAAATGCACGTGGCCTTGCATTTGTGGCTTCGTCGTTGAATACTGTCAAATTCGTAACGTAGTCTCAGCTGTCTGACGTAGAAGTTACTCAAAATGTATAGTTTCATAAAATTGTGAATTTATTTGTAGAATAACATGAATGAAGAAATTGATTTGAATTAACAGTGAATAAATCAATTTTAAATATTGAATCAATTATGTTCATGCCTTTTAGGAAATAATAGTTGATATTAACAAGACTTCCACAACAATTTCATACGAGTAATTTCAACCATATCCAACAGTTGAAAATGGAAAAATCCTAGTCCTCACAATTGACACAAAAATAAGTGCTTAGAGAAGACTTACAATATTTTCTAATACCAACATTTTCACGCCACCTGCCGCAAAATAATAAATAACATAAATTTACGTTTGACTCCATTTTATAAATATTCATAATGCACAGTAGTTTATTAATCACAGTAGTCAACGTTTGTGAGGGAAACGTTTTCCTGGTTCTTTCATAAAAAATGTATGCTCGTTCCTTTATTTTATTAATTGATAAATTTTGTTGATGTCCACTTTTAATTTGCTTTGGTTTACATGTTGTGAAAGTCAGTTTGTATAACGGTTCCGTTCTGCTCTAGGAACTTTTCCTGTGGTTGTGCTCAAAATCTGAGGCATCGGGGAGAGTTGGTGATGCACAAAAACACGATTATTACCTTTCATACTACACTGAACGGCCGTTTTTGTTCAAACTGACCAACTTGTGTTTCCAAGTCGTATAACCTTACTGTATGGTCAGCACAGTTGCAACATATTGCCGTAAACATGGAAGAAAGCACGGTTTCTAAATAACTTTTGCAGGTAATGTGTTATATACTCGGTCAGTAGCTCACTGCAAAGCCCTTGACAGAAAAAATATCTCTCTGGTGGAACCACAATCCCAGAAAATTTCTCTCTCTTGTTTGTGTGAAAGAATTTCCCACATACACCCGAACATTAGGCTCTTTCAAAACTCTGTAGGTTTCTATTAACGTTAAGCGGGAATAGGAAATTAGTTTCAGGCAGAGGCTTTATTAGACTGTCTACACTATCAGTTTCGGTTCCCCAAACAAAATCTAAGTTAAATCACACTGCTCTACCACCCCATTCATATCGCAAATTGAGCTGACGTTTATCTCGTCATACTGCCAACTGAATTTACTAATCGTGGAGAATCTATTCGGTAATGTGGAAAATATTTTTTTGTGGATGAGCGAAGGAATGTAATTTAATCGCAATCTGGATTGCGATTAAAGTGAATTATTGTCTCATCTTCATGCATGATATGTTTGTATTTCGATTTTTATAACTTGTCGCGTGACGGCCTGTCTTCACGATGGAATATCTCACGACAATCGCGTCTTTCTCGGCCGCTAGATGTACTCAGATGCGGCCGCTAGATGTGCTTTCGTGCCGCTAGATGTCGCATGATTGCGACCGTATCAAGCAGTGCGATGTGACTAGCGGCATCTAGGGGCACGACCGAGAAAGACGCGAAATGCCGTGAGACATTTCATCGTGAAGACAGGCCCTGACGCGACGCGTTATAAAAACCGAAGTGTACACGCTCGGATCCACAAACTGCTCGAGAGAAAGGCATTGTAGGATTGATTGATTGGGTCGGGTTTCCAGGCGCATCAACTACTTAGGTCATTAGTCCCGTAAGTGTAGTGCGTGTTTCTCTGTCTCTGTGTCTCTCTCTGTCTCTATCTCTGTCTCTCTCTGTCTCACTCTGTCTCTCTCTCTCTGTGTCTCTCTCTGTCTCTGTCTCTCTCTGTCTCTCTCTGTGTCTCTCTCTGTGTCTCTCTCTGTGTCTCTCTCTGTGTCTCTCTCTGTGTCTCTCTCTGTCTCTCTCTCTGTCTCTCTCTCTGTCTCTCTCTCTGTGTCTCTCTCTGTGTCTCTCTTTTTCTCTCTCTTTCTCTCTCTCTTTCTCTCTCTTTCTCTCTCTCTTTCTCTCTCTTTCTCTCTCTCTTTCTCTATCTCTCAAGGTGGCGGTCATCTTTTCCCCGCTGGATAATGAGAAATGGCGTCGACCTACCGTCGACTAACGGGGTTTCCCCTCAACCAGGTATCTCTCACCAGCGTGCTGTCGCAGCCAGCGTGTAACCTCATAGATTACTGTATCAGCTGTATCAAAATGACGGCCACCCACATGATTTTTTATGGGCCCAAACAGATGAAAATCACTGGGGGCTAAGTCAGGGCTGTACGGTGGATTTTCCAAGCGTTCCCAATGAAATGCCCGTAACAGCTCCTGCGTTGGTCTTGCTGTGTGAGGGCGGGCATTGTCATCCAGAAGAATCACACCCTTTGACAGGAGTCCAGGTCGCTTGCGGTGAATGGCCTGTCGGAGTTCCCCCAGAGTGGTGCCGTACGATGCGACATTCACAGTTACACCAGTGTCGCCGAAATCTATGAGGTTACACGCTGGCTGCGACAGCAACCAAAGGACGTCTTTGCTGCTGGCTTTCAAGAACTTGTAACGAGATGGGATAAGTGCCTGAATGTACATGGTGATTATGTGGAAAAGTGAAATTAATGTCAGAAAGTTACTTTGATTATTTTTGCCTCAATACCGTTTTGCGACTTATTTATTGACTTGCCCTCGTAATATTTCTCACAAAGAGAGTGTCCCATCAAAAAATCGTCAAACTAAAATACAGATAGATATCTAAAGGAGTAGAGGAAAATCTAAGGGATTTTGAACACTGAAATCCATCAATTGAACTCTCGACATCGAACTCACCCACTCGTATTCACCTCCTTGAGGTCGGACCTTACGACTTAATAAATTTTTTTCCCGCAGCCTTGGTGACAGGAAACAGAAAATATATATATTGTAACCTGGTCTTCAAACTTCCAGAGGCAATTCTGGAGAACCTTTACACGGTTCAAGGCCCTTGAACCGCCATCGGCAACGTTTTGCTAATGACGTACCACAGTTACGCGCTCCAAGCCACATTACTCGAGCCCCGGGCTGTAATTTGGTGATCGATATCTTCCTCCCCGCCGCACTTCACCTCACTTTCCTTCCCAACTATTCTCATCCAACTTGTGGTATTGAAGATTAGGTTTCAAGATATATTTTTCGGATTCGTATACAGTGGCTGTGGGCGAGTTAAATTTGAGGTGCTGATCAAACATTGCCAGAAATTGGGGGATTTAATTATGTAATCTATCAAGAATAAGATAAGGTCACAATTTTCTGATTAACGAGTATTTAATTTAAACACCCAATCGTCCATACATCTGAAGAACAAATTCCTCCATTTTTAAAATATTGAAATTAGAAAATTCACGCATGTGTTTAAATTATTGCCCTTATTGAGACATTTTATTGCAATTGTGAACAATGAAATATTTTCCTGTCATGTTTAAAAGTAGTGGAGAAAAAGGTGAATTCATTAGCAGGTTGTAATAACGAATTGTGTACTTCGAACGTTGCGTGAACCTTGTAAGGGTTGAACCGTGACCCTTGAATCAAGGGTCACGGGAATTCACCTTTTTCTCCACTACTTTTAAACATGACAGGAAAATATTTCATTGTTCACAATTGCAATAAAATGTCTCAATAAGGGCAATAATTTAAACACATGCGTGAATTTTCTAATTTCAATATTTTAAAAATGGAGGAATTTGTTCTTCAGATGTATGGACGATTGGGTGTTTAAATTAAATACTCGTTAATCAGAAAATTGTGACCTTATCTTATTCTTGATAGATTACATAATTAAATCCCCCAATTTCTGGCAATGTTTGATCAGCACCTCAAATTTAACTCGCCCACAGCCACTGTATACGAATCCGAAAAATATATCTTGAAACCTAATCTTCAATACCACAAGTTGGATGAGAATAGTTGGGAAGGAAAGTGAGGTGAAGTGCGGCGGGGAGGAAGATATCGATCACCAAATTACAGCCCGGGGCTCGAGTAATGTGGCTTGGAGCGCGTAACTGTGGTACGTCATTAGCAAAACGTTGCCGATGGCCTTTCGGCCGCCCACCGAGCAGAGGTACAGACACCACAACTTATACTTACGTTTTTCTTCTAGGCGCACGGGGGGGGGGGTCAACAAAATGGAATATCTCACGGTATTTCGCGTCGTTCTTGGTTGTGCCGCTAGAAGTCGCATGATCGCGACTGTATCGAGCAGTGCTGGCAATAATGCGATTCCTGGTGGCACAACGGAGAACGACGCGAAATACCGTGAGATATTCCATTTTGATGACCCCTCCGCCCCCCCGTGCGCCAAGAAAGAAAAACCGAAGTGTAGTAGAACTCGATAAACATCGGTGGCCTATCGATAGTATTCGTAAACTATCGAATACTATCCGAATCAATTTTTTAGTAAAATGTATACATGCAGATAGTTCATTTTTAATTACAAATTCTCCAGCAACATAATTTATCTTTTGTTTATATCCTATTAAATGTAAATATAATGAGATCACTGGTTCTCACATAAGTTCGACTTCTTGTTTTCTTAATAAGAGAAAGGCAAAATTCAAGTTCACGGTGATTGTGACTGTTGAAAGTGATTACATCAATAGCCTATAATCACGGAGACGTTTATCCACATTAGTGTAAGTTGGCAACGTTTAATTTATTTAGTAGTATAGATATTTTTGCCAAAGTTTTTGAAGGTGGCAACATTGAAAGAGATTTACAATATTTTACACCTTTTCAAAGAAGTTTGTATTTAATGACAGCGGATTTATTAAAAAATGGTTAAGATGTTATTTGAAGTAACCTTTTTATTATACCATTATTATATCACAATATTGTTGTGGTTTATTTCTTGAAAAACATTCTCAATTAGTCAAAACGTATGATTTTTTTAAAATTCCTGTTTCGATAGAACTATGCATATTATTCGATAGTTTATTTGAAGACTATCGATAGTTTTCGATATTCGTACTATCGAGGTTTAACGCGATCTACAATTTAGTTTGCAACGGTTGCGAACGGAAAGGCGTAAAGACTTCTTACTTGTCCTCACTTTAAATGATAAATGAACACCGAAAAATTGTTTGTCAACACTTTTGCTAATTACTCAAACGAAGAACAAGAAGGGTTTATGCAACGAAACAAAACATTTAGAATTGCTCTTAATCGGTGACAGATTACGGTCGGTGAGGGTTTGCTGTATTTTCACTGTCCCTCAAGTAGATCCCTTGAACGAAATTCTGAAGCTCTCAAAAACAATACAATAGTAAGTTTTCAAATATTTCGAATACATAGACGTTTCACTACATATATATGAATTTTTACTATCGCATTGTACTCTTTTCTTTTTATTAGTGGATAATTAAGGTTGATTGATGTGCATTTATAAATTGCCAAATGGAAATATAATACTAATATTAACCTCCTAAATATTAACAAACTCAAATAAATAATTACCAAAATAACATTATTTTGATGCTTTTTAAAAACTGTGTATGGATCTATCTACATTTCCGCGTTAACAAATCCTCCGCTCAAGATTCGAAATCGTAGTTTTTCTTCACTTCACTTGTATCAATCTTCGGAAGTTTGGAAGTCTTGGGTACTATTCACAAATTTGGCCGATGAATGTTTCAGCTGCAATGTGCTTATTAGTATTTCTGTTACATACACTATACTTGGTATTTACCAATATCCTCGTTTTCCGATTTCTAAATTTTCGTATTTCCAGTTGCTGGGGTGCCACATGTGTGTAAATGCGAAAAAAATGTTTTTTGGTTATTTTTCCGATAAAATTACGCAGTCTAAAATAAGGAGGGACCAACTACATTTTTTAGGTACCGTTGACGCGCTTAGGCCAATGAAATTACTGTTGTGGGAGAGATAAACTCAGACTAGCCCGAATTTTTTCCGCACAGTTCGTATATGTTTCTACATTTTAAGTTCTCGGCCAATTTAGGGTTTCAACGCATTTTTAGAGGGATTATATGGGGTGCGCAAGTCTAAATTGGCTTTCTTCCAAGGTCTATATTCAAAAGTTTCTTCGCGTTTTTGTTGTGAATTCGTCAGTTTAAAAAAAAATTAATTTTAATTAACAAAAGAAGCAAGCTTTTACAACTAAGTAAAACGACGATATGTTTCAAAAGTAAATCCCTGGGCAATTAGTTAGTAATACGTACTGAAAAATGGATTCAGTAATAATATTTTACGGATATACTAATATGTTCATCAGTTTATTTAAATGTTTACATTATGTAAGGTTACGGGTGCCCTTTCAAAATTTTCAGGGGGGCCAAGGCCCCCTTGTGCGCGCGCCTATACGCGTACTCGAAATACGGATGGTCGTCTTTGGGGGTCGGAAGAGAACAAACAGCGAAGAGAAGGAGGTGTTTGCAGACTCTCAAGAAAAGGAAAGAGAAAACGCAGAAGAAAAAAAAGTGCTACTTGACGTTTGGAAAGATAAGTCTCCAATTTCACGCATCCCGCCAAATGAGAGGCTCTCCAATGAATTATGCTCACGCATCGCAGATTCTGGGGGGATAAGCGCCCAACGCAATGTAAACAGGTAATTACGGTCGAAACAGTGTTTGAGTGGAGGCTTAACCAGCCTTGCTGCTTAGCACCAGCAATATTAAGGACTCGAAATAAAATTACCGGCAGAATTCGGATTTACGGATGCATTTTTAGTTAATCTGTTGTAGTCGCGTATCGTCTCCCACAAAGTAAATCTAGCTTGGGCCACTGCCTTCATTAGGCATTTTTTTGGCACTGCCGGACACATACGAGAAGTAAACTCGAATCCAATTTTGTACTTCCAGTTTGTGTACTATGAGTTAATTATTTCTACGCCTGAGTAAAAATTCTAATATGCTTAAGAGTGTGCTAACATATTTGTACTTGTGATATTAAATCACACAGAACATCAAATAGTTTAAATCGGTTTAGAACTGAAGATTCTGCACGTCAGTGACCACTCATGCTCCGGAATCGAGAAAAGTTTACCCCCCAAAAATGTAGTAGATGATTCAGAAAAATTTAATTTTGTAAATGTATATCCAACGTCAGAAATAGTGTTTGTAGGTCCAGTGACCTTTCAGAACTGCGTTTTTGTACTTCCATTGTATAATGTCGTTTGATGGCTGCAAGCAGTTGCATAATGATACTGAAACCTGTATCGTAATGAGTATGATTTAGGTTCTTGACCAATCTCACAGACGTTTACAAGCAAGTATTGTCACTTAATAATTGAGAATCGTTCTAGTAAATGTATCGTTCGATTCTGTACATGAAAATTGTATTTGATATATTATGCTTGTCAGTTTTAATTGCTTTTATTATTAGTAATTTTTTCGTGGAATATTATTTCAAGTAAATTATATCGTAATTTCACTTTGATCCTATTTGACTAGCGCAATACTCCCTCGCATGTGGACAGGTATACATAGCCACCTGCGGCAGCATGCGAGGGTAGGTTTAGGGAGCATTCGGCTAGGTGGTCTTGGCTGAATCCTCCATAACAACTACCACGAAACTATTCAATGTAAAAGTTTAAGTAATAAAAGTCATAGAAAAAGTAGCGTATGAAACTCTATGTAATGGGCATTAATACACACGTGTGAAGTTTACGACACTCGCTCGTTCTTCGCTCGTATCGTAATATCACACTCGTGTATTAATACCCATCATTACATCATCGTTTCATAATGTACTATTTAAACGCTTGGATCGCAGTTTCTGAGTTATGAAAGTTTGAACGGGCGGAAGTACTTTCTAAATCCTTTTCATAAAAATTACAGCCTTTGTTGAAACACAATACACATTCCTCAAAAGTTCGAGAAATAATATGTATTATGACACTTTGTTTTTGAAGATTAATAGAACGTAAGAGACGAAAAAAGGATCTCTACTAGAGAAATAATACCATAGGGTTTGTTCTCATTATTTAGCTGGTGTTGCCTTGCTTTCATTTCACATTATCAGTGTTATAAAATTCGCCAAAGAAGCCCAGTATCCATTGTTGTGTCGTGTTCAAAAAAATTGAAAGTGGATACAATTAAAATAAAACGCTATTTTGTCTTTTTTATGTATTCAAATCGACAATATTTACATAAAATTACTTCACTTAGCCAACGAACAGCAGCCATCTGTACTATGGAACTATCCTTTAAAACATATAATGACCAGTTAGCTCGAACGTTTTAAAAGTCCATTCCTCTACTTTCAGAACTTTCTGCTAACACAGCAAAGTTATATTTTATTGGCTACCAGACGTTTCCCCTTTCGATGTTTCTCGACGCTTGGCTGGAAAATAGTAAAGGTGGAGTTGGACGATGATTGGCGATGTATTGTGAGCACAGAAATTAGGCAAATGTTGGAATAAATTTCAAGGGCTGCAAACCAATTTTCCTGCCCACAAATTTCTTGCATAGTGTTTCCGTACTTAAGTCGAAAGGGAATGACCATTTTCTGAAAAAACACATAAGAGGATTTATTTGATGTTCCTTTTATGATTGAAAAGTCACGAAAAATCAGAATTTTTGGAAGAATCTTTTAAATAAACATGATTAAAAATCAATCATTGGTTGTCTTTTATTATCTTTCGGGAAACATTTCGAAATCCTGGATTTACTTCTATCTTTAGATCACCCAAAATTTTACCATATAAAATTAAATCAATTATAATTTTTCAATTGAATGACACCTTATTTTCCGTAACGAGGCTCAGGCCGTGAGGCCTGCTCTTCCGCCTGACCACGCAAATTCCGCTATGCCCCTTTCACCGTCTGGCAGAGAAATGGGGTATCACTCAACTCCTACTCTTCAAGCTTCCATATCTCGCATGCACCAGCTATGAACGAACTTGCCATAATCCACAATCCAAAATCATTTATCCAAATTCCAGAATCATTTATCTTTTGCTTAATCGGGCATTTGAAACTAAATTCGTCGTCACAAATTGCGTTGGTGGTATGCACAAATTAAACGAGTCGAATTATTGCAAGTTTAATACTTTCAGCAACTTTTCCCGAGGTTGGTTTTTCGGGGGAGGGCGTCCCCCTAGATCCCTTAAGCAGCAGTTGCCATTGGTTAAAACCGATTAATAGTATTAAATACGAGCAGTACCGAGTCATACACTTGGATTTATTGAGAGCTGCGTTAGAAGTAAATCAGCTATTGATCATTTCATTCAATCGGTTGCTTGAACATCACTTTAGTGAACTCACTGTAGTGACGTGTACCCCGACGTGTGATTGGATGACTTCATAACAGCTGACGACCTGTCAGGGGGCAGTTGCAGAAACAAATCCAAGTATATACTTGGGATTTTATTTCTTGGTGCGTGGGCGCTTGTCTTCACGATGGAATATCTCACGATATTCCGCGTCGTTCTCGGTCGTGCCGCTAAGAGTCGCATGATCGCGACTGTATCCAGCAATGCTGGCGATCATGCAACTCCTAGCGGCACGACCGAGAACGACGCGAAATATCGTGAGATATTCCATCGTGAAGACAAGCCTCCAAGCGCCAAGGAATAAAAACCCAAGTATAATCATAGGCTATGATTGATTGATTGATTCGTGATTCCGGGCGCGTCAACTACAGAGATCATTAGTCACGTAAGTGTAGTGCGTGTTTTCCTTGTGAGGTGGCGGTGAAGACAAGCCCCCAGGCGCCAAGACATAAAATCCCAAGTATAAATGGTGATTCCCCTCAGCCCAATGTCAGCTTTCGAACACCGCCCCGCCGCGCAGTGAGGATTCAGTGGAGGCCCCTCGCGTCTGGCAGCTGTGCGTGCGTGCGTGCTGCGTGGGGGCCGTGTGGCGTGCCTTCGCGTGCCCCTGCGTGTCCCGCATGCGCACGGCGTGCCCCTCCTCCCCTCCCTCCCCCCCCGTGCCATGCCACGCAGCGGGGAGACGACTGCAGTGAAGCCCTCTTCACCGCTGTTTGTTTCGCCACGGAGTTTTTACTAGCTGATTACTAGGGGTGGATTTTTATAAAATGTCATTCGTTTTCTTTTCGCTTTAGAACAGTGCCTTTTAGCATAGACATTGATTTTATGTTATGACGGATGCAAATTACTTTTTTATATTGCCCCTTTTTTGCATTTTTCGTCGATTTCGACTGATAAAGACATATCTTTTACCTTTTCCGTAATTTTAAAAGAATTTTTCGCTGATTTAAACGGTTTTAAGGGTACTTGCCACAAATAATATTTACGAGATGCAACAAATGTTCTTCACGGAATTACTCAGTTATATTCGTTTCTTCTCTCAGAAATTAAAATCTCAGCCGTTGTCAGTATCTAAGGTTCCTGTGACGCCTATCATTTCAGGATATCATATCATTTCAGGATAACTAAAGTCAGAGATGTCCTGGTAAGAACAGTCCAAACCAAAAGTTTGCAAGCACACTTCACTTGAACGAAAGGAAGAAATCTCTATTACTCAATAACATCCAACAGCTTGAGTTGTTCATCGGAAATGAACTAAGATAAGTG
The DNA here is from genome assembly GCA_031308135.1 of Acheta domesticus. Lineage (NCBI taxonomy): Eukaryota > Metazoa > Arthropoda > Insecta > Orthoptera > Gryllidae > Acheta > Acheta domesticus. The sequence continues at coordinate 23,308,659 of JAHLJT010002630.1, forward strand.
TCCCGGCAGGGGCGGTACCCTTCTGGTGGGAGATAACTAGTCGGGGAAAACCTCGCAAGCCAACGTGAGTTGGCGCCGGATATTGCCAGCCAGCGAGGGAACATGACCGTCACCTCCTATGATAAGAGCATGCCCTACACGTACGGGACCAATGCTGTCGACGCCCGGATACACAAATCGATGAATCGAATGGGCAGTCCAGGGCAGCGTTACCGCGAATGGATTTGGATAATCGGATTCAAACCCTAGGACCTCCCGGTCAGAGGCTCTGCAGTAACATCAGTTGATGCCCTGAGCCACCTCAGCCGGTGCGTCTCCGCTGCCTGGAGCAAGCGCTGTGTGTGTGTGGGCGTGGCCGATCTGCTTGGCGGGGGCGGGGTGGGGAGTGGAACCCTAGGACCTCCCGGTCAGAGGCACTGCAGTGACATCAGTTGATGCCCTGAGCCACCTCAGCCGGTGCGTCTCCGCTGCCTGGAGCAAGCGCTGTGCGTGTGTGGGCGTGGCCGATCTGCTTGGCGGGGGCGGGGTGGGGAGTGGAACCCTAGGACCTCCCGGTCAGAGGCACTGCAGTGACATCAGTTGATGCCCTGAGCCACCTCAGCCGGTGCGTCTCCGCTGCCTGGAGCAAGCGCTGTGCGTGTGTGGGCGTGGCCGATCTGCTTGGCGGGGCCGGGGTGGGGAGTGGAACCCTAGGACCTCCCGGTCAGAGGCACTGCAGTGGCATCAGTTGATGCCCTGAGCCACCTCAGCCGGTGCGTCTAGCTGCCTGGAGCAAGCGCTCTGTGTGTGTGGGCGTGGCCGATCTGCTTGGCGGGGGCGGGGTGGGGAGTGGAACCCTAGGACCTCCCGGTCAGGGGCACTGCAGTGACATCAGTTGATGCCCTGAGCCACCTCAGCCGGTGCGTCTCCGCTGCCTGGAGCAAGCGCTGTGTGTGTGTGGGCGTGGCCGATCAGCTTGGCGGGGTTGGGGTGGAGAGTGGAACCCTAGGACCTCCCGGTCAGAGGCATTGCAGAGCCATCAGTTGATGCCCTGAGCCACCTCAGCCGGTGCGTCTCCGCTGCCTGGAGCAAGCGCTGTGTGTGAGTGGGCGTGGCCGATCAGCTTGGCGGGGTCGGGGTGGGGAGTGGAACCCTAGGACCTCCCGGTCAGAGGCACTGCAGAGACATCAGTTGATGCCCTGAGCCACCTCAGCCGGTGCGTCTCCGCTGCCTGGAGCAAGCGCTGTGTGTGTGTGGGCGTGGCCGATCAGCTTGGCGGGGTTGGGGTGGAGAGTGGAACCCTAGGACCTCCCGGTCAGAGGCATTGCAGAGCCATCAGTTGATGCCCTGAGCCACCTCAGCCGGTGCGTCTCCGCTGCCTGGAGCAAGCGCTGTGTGTGTGTGGGCGTGGCCGATCAGCTTGGCGGGGTTGGGGTGGAGAGTGGAACCCTAGGACCTCCCGGTCAGAGGCATTGCAGAGCCATCAGTTGATGCCCTGAGCCACCTCAGCCGGTGCGTCTCCGCTGCCTGGAGCAAGCGCTGTGTGTGAGTGGGCGTGGCCGATCAGCTTGGCGGGGTCGGGGTGGGGAGTGGAACCCTAGGACCTCCCGGTCAGAGGCACTGCAGAGACATCAGTTGATGCCCTGAGCCACCTCAGCCGGTGCGTCTCCGCTGCCTGGAGCAAGCGCTGTGTGTGTGTGGGCGTGGCCGATCAGCTTGGCGGGGTTGGGGTGGAGAGTGGAACCCTAGGACCTCCCGGTCAGAGGCATTGCAGAGCCATCAGTTGATGCCCTGAGCCACCTCAGCCGGTGCGTCTCCGCTGCCTGGAGCAAGCGCTGTGTGTGTGTGGGCGTGGCCGATCAGCTTGGCGGGGTTGGGGTGGAGAGTGGAACCCTAGGACCTCCCGGTCAGAGGCATTGCAGAGCCATCAGTTGATGCCCTGAGCCACCTCAGCCGGTGCGTCTCCGCTGCCTGGAGCAAGCGCTGTGTGTGAGTGGGCGTGGCCGATCAGCTTGGCGGGGTCGGGGTGGGGAGTGGAACCCTAGGACCTCCCGGTCAGAGGCACTGCAGAGACATCAGTTGATGCCCTGAGCCACCTCAGCCGGTGCGTCTCCGCTGCCTGGAGCAAGCGCTGTGTGTGTGTGGGCGTGGCCGATCAGCTTGGCGGGGTTGGGGTGGAGAGTGGAACCCTAGGACCTCCCGGTCAGAGGCATTGCAGAGCCATCAGTTGATGCCCTGAGCCACCTCAGCCGGTGCGTCTCCGCTGCCTGGAGCAAGCGCTGTGTGTGTGTGGGCGTGGCCGATCAGCTTGGCGGGGTTGGGGTGGAGAGTGGAACCCTAGGACCTCCCGGTCAGAGGCATTGCAGAGCCATCAGTTGATGCCCTGAGCCACCTCAGCCGGTGCGTCTCCGCTGCCTGGAGCAAGCGCTGTGTGTGAGTGGGCGTGGCCGATCAGCTTGGCGGGGTCGGGGTGGGGAGTGGAACCCTAGGACCTCCCGGTCAGAGGCACTGCAGAGACATCAGTTGATGCCCTGAGCCACCTCAGCCGGTGCGTCTCCGCTGCCTGGAGCAAGCGCTGTGTGTGTGTGGGCGTGGCCGATCAGCTTGGCGGGGTTGGGGTGGAGAGTGGAACCCTAGGACCTCCCGGTCAGAGGCATTGCAGAGCCATCAGTTGATGCCCTGAGCCACCTCAGCCGGTGCGTCTCCGCTGCCTGGAGCAAGCGCTGTGTGTGTGTGGGCGTGGCCGATCAGCTTGGCGGGGTTGGGGTGGAGAGTGGAACCCTAGGACCTCCCGGTCAGAGGCATTGCAGAGCCATCAGTTGATGCCCTGAGCCACCTCAGCCGGTGCGTCTCCGCTGCCTGGAGCAAGCGCTGTGTGTGAGTGGGCGTGGCCGATCAGCTTGGCGGGGTCGGGGTGGGGAGTGGAACCCTAGGACCTCCCGGTCAGAGGCACTGCAGAGACATCAGTTGATGCCCTGAGCCACCTCAGCCGGTGCGTCTCCGCTGCCTGGAGCAAGCGCTGTGTGTGTGTGGGCGTGGCCGATCAGCTTGGCGGGGTTGGGGTGGAGAGTGGAACCCTAGGACCTCCCGGTCAGAGGCATTGCAGAGCCATCAGTTGATGCCCTGAGCCACCTCAGCCGGTGCGTCTCCGCTGCCTGGAGCAAGCGCTGTGTGTGTGTGGGCGTGGCCGATCAGCTTGGCGGGGTTGGGGTGGAGAGTGGAACCCTAGGACCTCCCGGTCAGAGGCATTGCAGAGCCATCAGTTGATGCCCTGAGCCACCTCAGCCGGTGCGTCTCCGCTGCCTGGAGCAAGCGCTGTGTGTGAGTGGGCGTGGCCGATCAGCTTGGCGGGGTCGGGGTGGGGAGTGGAACCCTAGGACCTCCCGGTCAGAGGCACTGCAGAGACATCAGTTGATGCCCTGAGCCACCTCAGCCGGTGCGTCTCCGCTGCCTGGAGCAAGCGCTGTGTGTGTGTGGGCGTGGCCGATCAGCTTGGCGGGGTTGGGGTGGAGAGTGGAACCCTAGGACCTCCCGGTCAGAGGCATTGCAGAGCCATCAGTTGATGCCCTGAGCCACCTCAGCCGGTGCGTCTCCGCTGCCTGGAGCAAGCGCTGTGTGTGAGTGGGCGTGGCCGATCAGCTTGGCGGGGTTGGGGTGGAGAGTGGAACCCTAGGACCTCCCGGTCAGAGGCACTGCAGAGCCATCAGTTGATGCTCTGAACCACCTTCGCCGCTGACGGAAGAGGAGTTCGAACCTGCGGCCCAAGGCAGCGAGGCTGCGATCGCCCAGGCCGCCCGCGGTGGGCCCTCGCAATAAACGGCGTCAATTAACAGAGCGCGTCGACGCGAGGGGGGGTAGCGGGGGGACAGAACCCGCCGCGCCACTGTCCCGGGAGGTATGCGATGACGCGGGCGGCGGTGGCGGAGGCGGAGAAGCGGAGGCGGAGGCGGTGGCGGCGGCGGTGGCGGTGGCGGCGGCGGTGGCGGTGGCGATGGCGGTGGCGGTGGCGGAGGCGGAGGCGGCGGCGGCGGCGGCGGCGGCGGCGGCGGAGGCGGAGGCGGTGGCGGAGGCGGTGGCGGAGGCGGAGGCGGTGGCGGTGGCGGTGGCGGCGGTGGCGGCGGCGGTGGCGGTGGCGGCGGTGGCGGCGGTGGCGGTGGTCCTCGCGCCACCATCCAACGCCCGCGCAGGAATGCTCGCGCGTATTTCTGGTCTGCGAATGGCGTACGGGGTCACCTGCTCTGGATGTGGCGAGGTGCATGCCGTTTACGTGAAGGGAGAAAGGAGGAATATAGTTATTCTCGGACTGCTTCACTTCAATGGCATTACTCTGCTCCTTAGCCTTTCTATCGTCGACCTTCTCCTCTTCTTTTTCCCACCCGTTCTTTTCATTTTTCTGTTCTTTCTCTCACAATCTCACTCCTTTCTCTCATTCTCACTCCTTTCTCTCACTATCTCACTCCTTTCTCTCACTATCTCCCTCCTTTCTCTCACTATTTCATTCCTTTCTCTCACTATCTCCCTCCTTTCTCTCACTATCTCACTCCGTTCTCTCACTATCTCACTCCTTTCTCTCACTATCTCACTCCTTTCTCTCACTATCTCACTCCTTTCTCTCACTATCTCACTCCTTTCTCTCACTATCTCCCTCCTTTCTCTCACTATCTCTCTCCTTTCTCTCACTATCTCCCTATTTTCTCTCACTATCTCCCTCCTTTCTCTCACTATTTCATTCCTTTCTCTCACTATCTCACTCCTTTCTCTCACTATCTCACTCCTTTCTCTCACTTTCTCACTCCTTTCTCTCACTATCTCACGCCTTTCTCTCACTATCTCACTCCTTTCACTTGCTTTTTTCTCTCTTGCTTTTCCCGCTCTTTCTCTTGCTTTTCCCGCTCTTTCTCTTGCTCTTTCCACTCTTCATCTTCCTTTTACTTCTTTTCCCTCTGATGCTTTAGCTTTTACCTCTTCTTCTCTTTGTCCTCCTTGGAACTTTACACCCCTGAGGGGCTGTTGGTGGCCAAGCTCAGAGAACAGGCTTTACCGGACAATTATGAAATAATGGATGATAATTTAGATGATATAATGGTGTACGTGATGGTGCGCATTGCCTTCTTTGACAGTCGCAAAGTGAAAGCGTTCATGGCTCTCTCGGGAACCACAGTCCTGGCGCTGGAGGCTTTCCACCGCGGTCATTTGCACTGTCTGGTCCATCAGGGAAGGAATAGAATCCTCAAAGAAAGAAAGGAAGGAAGGAAAAAAGATGAAAAGCCCTTGCGGAAATCCAATGGCGTAGCTTCAGTTGGTGTGTCACCTAGGGCAAAGCTAATGGTGTCACCAATAAATTAAGTAAAAAAATATATTTTGCTGTATAGATTATACGTTATTTTATTAAAAATACATACATATTTACACATGATAGTTATTTATAATATATTCAAAAATCTATGTAATTAAGAATAATTGAAATATAATTGCAATTAAATCATAATCTATGTTTTTTATTTAAATGCATGCCTATTAAATTAATATAAATAATTTTTAACTACACCATGAAAATTATATAATTCCAACAATAAAATGTTCAAACTACTAAAACTAAGAAATATATTTTTAAGTAAATGATTAAAATTATATAATTCCAACTATAAAATATTTTAATTGGTGTCACCCGGGGCGCGCCGCCCCCTGCCCCCCTAGCTACGCAACTGCGGAATTCTATGCTAAACTAAATTGGAACCTGAGTGCTAAAATTGAAGTATCGTCGGTCTATTAGGACTTCTAATTCGAAATATCGTCGGTCTATTAGGTCTTTTAATTCGAAGTATCGTAGGGTGATAAATAATCTCTAATATAATGCAGGTTATTTCTTCAGTCTTTCATACGAAATAATATCTGCAAGTGTTTGTATGAAGATCTCCGTGCGAAGAGAGTTCAAACCTGGAGGAAGCGAGAAGGTTTATATTCTTTGAAGAAAATTTTATCGATGCAAGAATGGAATACGAAGCAGACAAATGATCGCATTGTGTAAGAGGATGTGTCGATTGAGGAAAAGGGGTGTAACAACTTCATTTGAACGCGGAGGGGGTAGCTAAATGTACGCACAAATGTGTATAATGTCTTACAGGCGAATTAAGTGTGTGAAATAATATAAAAAGCAATCCATTCGAAGGGTAATGTATGTTACGAGAATAATCATCAGAAGTCTGCCTTAGCAGACAGCTGCTTAATGCAGACATTATGTTGTAGAAATCGAAGGACTTGGATCGGTGACAAGATAAGTCACTCCAGCCATAGCATGTCTCTGCTATTCGTAAATGTTAATATCGATTTTGGTCAAAGTTCCAACATCTCATCTTGTTACTACCGCAAGTCGTTCATAAATATAAAGACCTATAGAAACAAGATAAACCACAGCACTTTCCCAAAATCGAAAAATCAACATTTACGAATAGTAGGTGACTTACTACGATTGGTGTGACTTATGTTGATTGTGTGTCACGCCCTTCAATTGATTTAAATGTCCTGTTATTTAGGTCATTACTTTAAAACAATATATTTGGTAGTTTTGAACTCTAGTTTTTCATAGTTTTGATGTTCGTGTATTTGGTTCATGCGTTTGTAGTTCTGTATCTCTCATTGCTATGGTTTAAACATATTTTGTTGTTCCAATGAAAAACATGAGCAATAGGAGTGAGAAGGTAATATTTCCACAGTGTTTGTTCCACGTGAATGAAAATTCGACTCTTCCTAAGCGTCATTTTGAGATTTGATAATTAAGTAGAGACTCTTGAAACCGGTTCCATTTCTTTCTTCCTTTACATTTGCATTGTCAGGCAATTCATGTTTACACCATATATAACTATTTCAATTTATAATACTACCCATAAATGGAATAAATAGAATAGAAATAAATAAATAGAATAAATACTCATAAATAGAATAAATAAATAGAATACTACTCTCAAAATAGTGTCTGTAATGAACACTTAGTTCCGTAAAACAGGAATCTTCCGTTTCAGTACACATGAATGAGGACCAAGTCCATTCTCCAAACTAATTTTACAAATTTATTCTTTATCTTTTTCACTAGCAAAAAAACTCGTTATAAGAGCAGGAATAATATCTAAATGGTATGCGTATAAAGAAAGTAACAAGATAATTTATGCAGATTAAAAGTTAATTAAGCGTTTTAGAACAACCAAACCTGGGCAGTTTATAGTTCTTAGTTCACAAATTATTAGAAGATATCTTTAGCATTGTTCTCTGCTTTGTTTGCAAAAGTAGTCTGTTCTCATCAGATGGAAATTGTGCAGACTTGATGATCAAATCCGATGATATAAAACCTCGTTTTCAGAATTCTCAAGTAAGTTACCATTTTACAATTCGCGCTCGGACTAAAATTAGCTGCGACAAAGTACACTGAAATGTGCAAGATGCTTCCTTCTTCAACAGATTATAGAGATAGATTATCAGAATATGCCATGGACGAATTAATTATCAAACATTTCTGGAAACAAGGGTTTTTCATTTCATACATTATTCATGTTCTTGGTTTCCCATTGGCACGTTTCTTGACGTCTATATTAAAACTTTGGTAATCATTTTTCGTCAGGTTCATTAAAAGCCTATTATTATACTGAGAAGCAATTTATTTCTGGAGCAATCTATTTTTATTAAGGAATTCTCTCTGTTGCCATGGAATTTGTGACCTTGGTATTCAGCACAAACCACTGTCAATTGAATTTATTCCTAACTGAGGAAGCCGTGTATTGCTAACTATATTCTCACGATGCAACACAGACAACTCGACTCGAACAAATGCGAATCAAGAGGATTTGGCATTACAGGAATTTAGCATTTGCACCAAACACTGTCGTCACAGTCCAGAAGTATTACCCTAGTCTTAGAGTGAAAGACTTTTGCAAAACGCTTTTAAAATTTCAGAATATGTAATTGCCTCTAACATACTCATACATCCGTGTATTTAAAGCACCAACAAGGATTTTCACTCAGAAGTTTGATTTTTTTATACAACCACATTACGTGATCTATTTTTCTTTAAATGAAATGTAGGTCGTAAATAGGTTATCACTTGCTCTTATTAACCAGTTTTTCAGTAAAACTCTAAATTTTAGTAACCACTTAAAATTAATAGAATAAATTTTCTTCGGCTGTCATTTTTTCATTACGCGGTTTGCTATAAAACTATCCAAAGCAGTCGACGTTTTATCTATCGCGAGCAAGCATTTGAGAGTAACGATGTAGTAAGCGAAGTGAAGATAGCAAGTTTTGAACTTCAAAGATTAAGAGCATATTTAAATGCAAAGGTTAGTGAGTGTACAGAAAAGTAATGTTCAGTCATTGACAAGTGTTTACGAAAACCTTTAATTTATTATAATTATAGGTGATCCATTACGTTTTCAAAATAAAATGAACACCAGAACTTCGTATCATAATCTACAACATACAGGTACATATCTCAGCAAATATAAAATATTTCAATTAAATATTCAGAAACTTGTTCACAATTTATAGTGCCTCTATTGTTCCTTTCTTTCATTAGTCTAGGTAAATCAGCACTAAATGATATGAAACAATATTTTTTTAGGTTTTCGATTTTGCGTTTAATGCATATGTTGTGCTGTTCTATGGCTTGTCCTTTCGTGGGGTGTAATTGCAAAAGTGTAGCTGTGTCGTTTTATGTACGCTGTGCAAAACCTCGCTTTTAGAGAGGTCTTCCACTGCATATCTTGAAATTATAAGAGGCAACCGAGTTACCTGTACCCTGTGAAGAGTAGAGAGAATTTCTGCAAGTTACCTTCTAAATGACAGGCGTCTGTTCCGAATCATGTCGTCAGGGTGTGCTGCTAACGCTACGTTCTCATAATACCACACCTTCCTGACTCGCATTTGTTCAACTAAAGATTCACACCAACCTGTTGTTGCATCGTGGGAATACAGTGTGTGTGTGTGTGTGTGTGTGTGTGTGTGTGTGTGTGTGTGTGTGTGCGCGTGTGCGTGTGTGTGTGCGCGTGTGCGTGTGCGTGTGTGTGGGGGGGGTGCAGCACGTTCTGCCTCCATAGTTGCAATGAATTTCCATTTATCCTCATCACGTGACACGTATCTTACACGATTCGACTCATGTGATTACACTCTGTAATTTTTCTAGAGCACTGTTTTCCTGTAACCACACGCGTGTGTACAGGGTCAACCACGTTCCCTGAAAACTTCAGCTCTTATTCCAACGCAATAAAACATTTTATTCCCGTAAATATGTTCAATTTCTTATTTTCCCCTTTTTTATAAACTTATAATTTGGAGAACTGATACACATTAATTGGGAAAATGTCTCTACAAACCATCTGGCATCGCTTTAAATCGTTCAACATAAATCGATATTTGTATTAAATAATTGTGTAATTTGTTATAATCCCATTCTCCTGGTATGTTTTATTAATTTGCTAGTAAAATGGGTTGTAATTTAATGGAAAACGGGGCCCAGAAATGTGGTTTCCCCCCCCCCCCTCCTCACTCGTGTTTCGAGCTCCGCATGCCCACGTCTGTAAGTCTAATGCAAGGGTGTTCAACATGCAAGGCCTTAAAGGCCACAACTGAAACTTTTAATATGGTTGCGGGTCATATTTTTATTACCCGGGCTGTCCACACCTGACTCCCCGTATTGTTGATATCGACAGTTTGCCCGGCTCTTCTATAACGGAAGGGGAGGGGGTGGAACCATGCGTGATATCAAGACGTATCATGCACAGCGTAATGAAACACATTAGGATGATTTTGAATTCCTGAATTTACCAGAAAAGAAAATTCCATAAATCTAAAGGTTCCTTATTTTTAAATTAGGGGGTGTTGGTTTCTGCAGGGTGCGTGTGCTAGACGCGCAATGTATTAACCCGACATGAAGGAAATAGATTTTAACCTTTCGCTAATTACCTTTCGCGGGCCTCATTAAACGGCACCGCGGTCCGCGTGTTGGACAGCCCTGCTCTAATGTAAAATTAGAGACCGCGCATGTGCGCAGAAACTCAAAAGTGGTTTTTAAACCCAACACTATACAGTGCAGCACGCTGAGAAAAAACGCTATATTAACCGTTAACTGGTAGCGTGCCTTCAAACTTCTCTTACCGGCGTCGTCCGGATTGTGAGACACCAAACGTTTTAGGCAGATTATTTTCGGAGTTCCATTTCATGTTGACTTGACATTTTTTTGCACGTTAGCAATGCTACAATAAACAAGAAAATAATAGGAGTTGTTATTAATATGTAAAAAAATAATATAATTATTTATTACTCGCTGTGTAAATTTCTGGCTATAATTTGTTCCATACTGTTTCTTCACTATTAATTATCTCAAGAACTCGTAGAATGGTTTGAAATATTATTTACTGCATTAAAAAACCTTCATTTAAATACGATAATGCATTGTTACACGAAAAGTATACATTAATAAAAAATTGCAATGCACATTCACTGCGGGAAGAAAAGTTCTACTACTGGTGATGTGAGGTCTGCGAGATCGCACTGATACTTCAACTGGCCCTCAAAGACGAACGGCTGTCACTGGATCCGCTGTCCCGCGTGTGAGTGTAATTTAGAAAGAGAGAGGAATGTACTGTAAAGAAAAACTTATTGCGGCGTACTAGAAAGGAGGGCTATGCGTTTGCTTTTCCTCAGCGGTCTGAGAGACCGCTCATCACCAGTTAAGGGTTAACCCGACATGAATGAAAGAGATTTTAACCTTTGACTAATACCCTCTCGCGGGCCACAGTAAACGGCACCGCGGGTCGACAGTTGGACAACCCTGTTCTCTAAAATTAGAGACAGCGCAGAATCTCAAAAGTGGTTTTGTAATAATAATTTTATTTCCTTGCAAGTGGACTGTTGTTCGGTGGCAAGTTACAAATACAATAATCTTAGACAATATTCCAAATGTAATACAATAGTAAAAGATTACAGCAATAATATCAACAATAATATTAATTATTATAATAATGATTTCAACAATAATATTAATAATACAATAATTAATAATACAGAAGTAATCCCAGTATCGATAAATTAAGAATGTTGAAAGTATTATACAATTACAAATAATACAATAGTTATATTTGTAGATCTAGGGCGCTAAGTAGATGCCTCCGACCAATACATACAGCATATGTTAATACATGCTACATAATTAAGTAAGCATGGCGTTAACATAAAAGTTAGAACTACGTCCATAAGCGGACTCATTCACAATGTCTTCGCATAAGCATAACACATAAGACGTTAACTTAAAAGCCTGCAAGCTTCAAGCTTCTGTGCTTATGCTTATGTCAGAAATAAGAAATGAACCAATCACACGTTTCACTCAAAATCGAGTATCGAAATAGGATCGAAATCGATAGATCAAACAAAAGCCTTGTTTTCCAAATTGCTTGGGTGAATTTCGACGATTTCCTGCGTTGTTTTGTCGCGTACGATCTTTTTGTGGTTTAGTTTTGTTGTAACATTCATGGTAGTACCATTTAGTTTAAATTTTTATTGAAATTAAAATACATAACCTAACCCAACCCATGGCCGCAAGGCCGAGACGCCGCTGAAAGGCCTTGGCTTGTAAAGAGCTGTTGTGCCACAGTACATACGTTTCACAAAATTTCAATATATATAAAATGTAGATTCTCACATCCAACCAATAGTAACTAGAATACTTATCTTGGACATTGTGAATACTTCAGTCTATCACATATGTTAAAGTTTATGCGTTATGCTTATGTTTACGTCTGCATTGTGAACGGGCCTTAGAAACGGCACCGATTCGTAGTGGCAGCGGGCGCGGCGCGGCGCCGCGCGGCGTGTTGGTGTAGGATGAGGAGGGGAGGGGGAGGACGGCCACCTGGCGGCGAGGTCCTTGGCCGCGGCCGTCCTCAGCGAGTCCTCACCGCCCCGGGCCACCTTGGCACTACCCGCCCTGCGCAAGCGCCTACCTGGGCTCGAACCAGGGACACTCTGGGACGGCTGCCGGAAAGTGCACGGATCGTCCAACTCGAAATTTCAGCCGCGTTAGAACCACAGGTAGAAAGCGCACGAACATATCCGTATTAATGGGTTAATCCGGACATGTTTGTCTGGCCCTAACCAGGACCAGACAATGGGTCCTCCTAATAGTATGGAAATAAACTGAACATTCTACTTATTCAAAATAAGAACGAAAATAAAATCTAATAATTAATATTAACATGTTATAAATAGTTACTAATATTAATTTTGTGCAACACATTTTTGGGGGGTTCCTATTCAGCGGGTACCCAAAGCATGAGCCTAGATGTGCTTATGTATTAAACCAATCCTGAATACATAATTTGGCTGTATTCTGACTTCGTCCGAAGTATAACGATTAATTGAAACAATGGATTCACAGTGTGCAAACTTCAACCTCAATCGAACGATGACACACGAAGTATGGTTTTTGCAGAACTCACTCTTCAGTCAAAACTTGAGTCGAGAGCAAGAAGGGTAATAATTTTATTGGACTCGAACTTCAGATGGAATCGAACCACGGATAGAATTAGTGAATTTTTGGCTTCATCCAGAATCGTACTACTTGAGGAAAGAATGACTTAACCCCCTTTTCAAACTTCTGCCAGTATTGTTGCAAAAATAAAACCTGGTCCACTCACACTTTTCTCGGAGCCGAGAGTGAAATTCAAAGGAAACACCAAAAACAGTAAAATTTCCAGTCAGTAAAGCCATGTTTGAAACATGGTGAATAGTTAAATTAAAAGTATGAAGCGTAGTTCTTTAGATTTCGGAAGTACTTGGCATGACATTCTTGTGCTATTTCCCTGACACTTCATAAACCTATTCCTAAAATGTCTCTCCTTTCAGGCAGTTTAGATTTGTAAGTCAAGTCTAAATCTGAATGGGGAGGGTCACGAGGCTCTTGAAACTACATTTGGTAAAAAAACAATACCTAGACTCTCAGAAATGTCGTAGTCTTGCTATAACGTATGTGCACCTTTTTATTATTTTCCTGCACTTTTTTAACATGTTTTCATTTATGTTCGTTAATTAGTCTAATCAGTTCAAGAACTCTATGGAATCACAAGTTACTCCCTTGTAGAGTTTCTTGTACTACAAACTTGATTTATAAATTTATTAAGATTTCTCCAATACATTTGAACAGAATAAGAATTTTCGTCACACGAATTTGTAAAATATCTTTATATGAGTATTGTTGGTAATGTTGTAAATGTAGACGTATTGTAAAGCTATAGACTTATGGTTACCACCTGGCAGTCAGTTGTAGCCAAATAATATATTATTATATAATGTTAAGTAAGGATTACAATAAAATTCTTGGGGAAAGTAATTTTCAGCTTCAACCTCTCTCTATTGAAATTCAAAACCACAATTAGTCAAGTGTAAATTGCCTCCTGTAAAAAAGTATTTACATCATTATATTAATCCATGTAGAGGGAAAACTCGGAGACTTAAAGTTCTCAAATTGCTTCTGACAGGTTAACACGCCTTCAACGTTGTCACAGTTTAACAAGATAACAAGTATTTTCAGCGCCTTTTAAGAGATTCCATCATCCCATAACTTCTAGTGTGAATGATAGTGAAGATTGAGATGCGTTAATCTCATTTTCAAACGAAACTCCTCTACTTCAAATGAAATAATTGAACCATACTCACGGTCACCTGGAGTTGAGTTGGTTGTTTCTTCAATGAATCACTTCATCAGAAGAAATTAAGTTAAACCCAGGTGCTCTGCGCATGTTTCTTCTCTACAGCGACCGGCCACATCTGTGTAACTTGGTCACATCCGAACATCAAGCAAAAGTGAACTTAATCTACATTTCGAAATGACATTCACTTTTAAAAAGGGAGTCGAGTTTAACCAGATCAGACTGGAATAAGCTTCTTTAAAAAGCTTCGCTGTCAAGTTGGTCAGAGAGAAAAAAAGTAGCTCTTGCAAAAAATATGGGTCCACATTCATCGATAAATCTCGATACCACATATAGCTTTCGAGTCGATTCTAGGATAACACAAACGAGTGGTACACAACAGCCAATGGCGCTGGGGGGTGGGAGCATGAGGCCCATGCCCCTCTCCCAAAGGCCTAGAGATTTCGATTATCTTCCTTTATTTGGCAAAATTGATGTAAATATTTTTGCTACAATTATGAATTTATTTTAAAATATTGTATAGTATCATACACTACAAAGATCTACACTACAAATATACTCTACAAAGATTTATAATATAATAACAAATATGTTTATTATTTAACAGGACTCTGTGATTCCCTCTACAAATGATTGGCTGGATCTGCCCCTGACAACAAACTTTCTCGCATTATTTGTAATTTTTGAGATTTTGAAAATTTGACCTGAAACGAAAATGAAACCTGCGCCACTTTTAAGCGTCCTTCTCTTTATCCGAGGAAAAAGTTCAATGAAAATTGAAGGAGTCTGCTCACACATGTCAGTAGGAAACATACTACATATAGGAACGAGATAAATTCACTTTTTTGTTACCAGAGTCCCACAGTACGAGATTATTCTGTCGAAAAAATCGCCGATTTTTGCCACAGCACTATGCACTTTGAAACTCCTTCCCGGGTTTTGTCATTAGTACTTACAAACACCGCTTTACGAAAAATGTTCTATTACCAATCTTCACCCTTCCGTTTTCATGAAATGAATAGAATTCCGTCGTTTATGATTGAGTATAAGCAACAACACATGATCGGTGTTCTGCAGCGTTGTCCACCAGAGATGCACCGATCTCATGAATATTAAAACTCTCATGTGAAAATGAGTTGAGAAATATTAAAACTCTCATGTGAAAACTCTATTTACTCGTACAGTACACTGCCACGACACCCTTTGTGATGGAAGTTCCAATATAATATACATTCATTAGGTAATGCAGAGGGTAAACAACTCACACTGAAAAATAATAAACGAAAAAACTGTCAGTGAGTAGCCATTTGTGGAGATGGTTCACAGCCAGTAAAATTACAATCTGGTGAAAACGAATGATTGATGGGGGCATGATTGATTGTGGCAGCGAATGATTTATAACATCTATGGTCATTAGCCCCGTAAGTTGACATGTTACTGCGTCGTGGGTAGGGGCGGTGTTGCCGTTCCTGAGGCAACGTGACATGTTACTGCGCCGAACTCCACCCGACATCGGGTGGAGGTTTTCCCCCTCCAGGTGAGTCCCAAAGCGGAGCACTGCCCCGGGCTAAGCTCGCAGCTCTCTACTGGTCCCTCGATATGTGTGGTGGTTTAGTGCATGTTGGTGTTTTTTTTTAACGAGGGTAGGTGAAAATCTTCAAAAGACACTAGGTAGCCCGTACTACCCAGCGTGTGAGATTTTTACTCAGTAACACCCAACATGGCAGGAGAGATTGATCTCGAGGATGCTCTCGAGGGAATGGTCTGTCGGATCACGTGGGTTTTGTCGTGCCATGTACGGAGCCTTTCTTAAGAGAGTAGGTGGAAATCTTCAAAGGACACTGAGTAGCCCGTAGAACCCAGCGTGAGAGATTTTTACTCACTAAAACCCAGGTCTGCCGGTCCACGAGGGTTTTGTCGTGCCATGTGGTGTCTGTAGTGTTATGTAAGAAGTCTTTTTTTTACGAGGATAGGTGGAAATCTTGAAAAGACACTGGGCAGCCGGTACTACCCAGCGTGAGAGATTTTTACTCACTGAAACTGAACCGCCCTTCTCTTCCAGCATCTCCGCGGAACCACCTATATGCATTACATCACGGAGAGTAGATTAGTGACCCAGTCACATGAAGTATTTAATACATCCTGGTGTTAGTCGAGTGGAATCATGATTCTTCCCTGCTTTCATTTTGCAGGTGTCTCAATTCGAGCAATACAACTTGTGCCAATTCACACCCATATTCACACACACGCACACACATACAACGCGGTCCATGACACGTTTGTTAAAGTACTGCCCCAGCATTCGCCAGGTGTTGATCGGAGAAAACATGAAAAACTACCGATCAGAGCAGCCGATCCCTGGAATTCGCCTCCAGACCGTAGCTAGTTGCACCCGCCTAAGTAGCTAGCATAGAAAATCTGCCTTCGTCGAGACTGGAACCTTAAAATCTGCAGGTGAGGGACAAGACAGAAGCAGCGGCACAGAGCAATCTGAGCCGGAAAGCGAATTCGCTCAACATTTCTACACCATTTTTATGGAGTTTTAAACCTAAGCAAAGTGATAAGAGACCTAAAAACTATTCAGAAGTGACGAATGAAAAGTTATTTCTGGTAATGTTTCAAAAGACACTAATATTGCGATGTGCAGAAAAGAAAAAAAAGAAGCTCATGCAAAAGCGAACTATCTACATTTCAACAAGACACATCTTCATGGAGTTTTAAACCACGCAAAGTGGCACCTAAAACAATTGAGTAGTGACAAAATGAAAATGGATTTCTGGCGATGTTTCAAGTCATTAATATTGCATTGTAAAGAAAAGAAGAAAAAATCTCGTGCAAAAGCGAACTCGATCTTCATTTATACGTGGCATAATCTTAGGAGTTTTAAATCTACGCAAAGTGATTAAAGGCCTAAAAACTATTAAGTAGTGACGAATGTAAAGTGATTTCTGGCGATATTTCAAAAGACGCTTGCAAAGTGTAGAAAAGAAGAAAAAGCTCATGCAAACGCGAACTTGCTCTTCATTTCTACGTGACAAATCTTGAGGAGTTTTAAATCTGCGCAAAGCGATAAAAGACCTAAAAACAATCGAGTAGTGAATAATGAAAAGTGATTTCTGGCGATATTTCAAAAGCCACTTGGAGTGTGTAGAGAAGAAGAAAAAGTTCAGGCCAAAGCGAACTCGCTCTTCATTTCCACATGACACAATCTTCAGGAATTTTAAGTCTGCGCAAAGTGATAAACAATTGAGTGGTGAATAATGAAAAGTTATTTCTGGCGATATTTCAAAAGCCACTTGCGATGTGTAGAAAAGAAGAAAAAAAGCTCACGCAAAAGCGAACTCGCTCTACATATCGTCCGCGGCGACGAGAGCGGCGGCGGCGGCGGCTGCGTCTGCGCGGATGCAGCGGGGGCGGGGAGGAAGGGAAGGGGGAGGGAAGGAGGGGCACCGTTAGGCGTCGCCGCCAGCGCCCTCTGCCCACGCGCGTCTTGTTCCCCTCCCCCTCCCCACCTCTCCCCCCACACGCGTGGCCACAAGAGCGCGCGAGCGGACGCCCACCATCGCCTCGCTTCATTCTGTTGCCGTTAGGCTACGTCCATTCGAAGTCTCCTTTCGTTCAGTTTTACGCACGAGGCGCAGTCATGCAATAGCGCTTGTAGCCTTTTGCTGATTACGTCGTTTTTGTAGAAAGGAATAACGCGTTCAATTGGTCACTGCTTGCCATTGGAGACGGAAACCTCGTTTGTCTTCTCCAAAGATCATGAAGTGTGCATCCTTCAAAGCACAGAACTTATATTCCTAGGTTTCTTGCGGCATTTGAAGCCGTATTTAAGTTTTTTGCTAGCAGATCTGCGATATTGGAAATCTTATGGATGGTGATGCTATGCAGGTTTTACTATGTCCAGAATAAATTTATTAATTTATTGAATATTATTAGAGAATGATATGTATTTCAAACACGTAAATTTAATTGTTATTTTCGCCCTTATTGTACACAGATATTGTAGTTCAAAGTAAAATAGTTAATTCGTCAAACCTTAGAATTTTTCTTAATTCAAATACGTTTCTATTTTGTTCCTTCGTCTATTAACAAAGCCGCAATAAATCCATGATATACGTAAGTACTTTGTATGTAAAATTCGATTGTCCGTTTGACGGCAATCTATGGCAGTTGAAAATTGATTAGGTTCATGGAATTATTGAAATGCAGATTACTTATAAAAGCATAGTCTTACGAATTTTCAATGGCATAGGTGTTCTTACAGCATGCGCATGAATAACTTAATCGTACATTCGGGCAATCTCTAAAAAAAGGACAATCCCGATGTTTCTTATTGGTATCCAGAACGGATTATGACCTTTCAGCAACAGAAATATCGGCTGAACTTTTCCGTTGGACATCTAGTCGGTAAATGCCTGAAGGCAATTTACTAGATGAGAATTAAGTGCTGACAATAGCATGATTTACACAGAGTAACTTCTAGACCGAGCACCAGTACTTGTGATAGCGATGAATTTCGCAAAGATTTCATATTGATTACTCCTCAGATGTTTTTGAACATCGATGTTTTAAAGTATGTTTAGGAACCTCTATCATTGAATTCGTGTGCAACAAAATTTAACTTGGCAATGGTCGTACATCTTATTTTATAATAAAAAATTTAACTGAAAAAAAAAGAGAAAAATCGCCTCTGCGTGTGTGAAATGCGAGAAAAGACGGAGGAAATATTAGGATGTCATGATCATCTCGGGCGAGAAATAACAGTATTTTCAATAAAAGTAGAACATATCGCGTTCCTGTCGTTCGAAAACAGACTGTGGTACTATCGGTTAATATTTCATATTTTAACTTTTACAAAATTGTGATTATGGGAATTTTTCATCCAAGAACAAGACATCGATGTTCACAAAACTTCGGCTTCAATACATCGATGTTCTAAACAGTGGCGTAGCGTCAGGGGACGCTGAGATGCTGAGCATCCCCGTATATAAGAACCTTAAATACTGTATTGATAATCTTACAAGTGGTCTGTTGAGCGAAACACGTTTTGTATTAATTTAAAATTGATTTCCTATGATTGAATTCGGCGGGCTGTTGAAGCTGGCCTCTGATTGCTTGGATGCTAAAATACTTCAGCGTCTGCCGCCAGATTGCGACGAGCAATGACGCGTGCGCAGATGGCGAGGTCCCCCTCTCTCCTCTTCACCTCTGGCCCAGAGAAACCCGACTGCTTTACGCTAGCGTCTACTGCGGAAAGAAGCTCGTTTGTGCACGAGAGCGCAGCACACTTCAGGCGTTCAGTAAATTATCTTTCTCTCTCTCACTCGGGAGTCCCCGCTTGGTCATGGGTACAAACTGTAGAAATAGTGCCTGACTACTATTTCTTAATTAATATCCAAGAAATTGTATTATCTCTTAAATAGATTACATATTATTTAAGTCTGCAATGTATAAATTAACAAATGGTCTTATTGCCATTCGCTTATAAGAATTAAAGCTGAGCCATTGTATAATTTGCTTTCAAGACATCGGCAGCCCTGACTGCTGTGAGGATTTTGTGGGAAGCGCCTACACCGTCGTAAGCAATCGAGATCGTGGAAGTAGTCCCAGTGTATCTGCCTTGTGTTGCGTTCGTCTGTTAGACGAAGTAGTTGATAGTGACATTTTGTGTGTTATTGTTGAGCATCCCCAAACGTGTGAGTCACGCTACGCCACTGGTTCTAAACATCAATATTTGTATAGAAACATCAATGTTTTAAAAACATCGACATCAATATTGCATCTGTCGGCCCCGTGGCCGAGATCGCTAAAGCAGTAGTGCCGTAGTGATCTCGGACCGAGGGGCCGCGGGTTCGAGTCCCGCCTCGGGCATGGTTGTATGTGTTCGTCCTTTCACCCCCTATCATCACCTTATCGTTTCATCCTCATACCATAGCGTTAAATCCAATAGTGGTCGCTAATGACGTAGTAGTTGATGCGACCTTAAATAACAAAAAAAATGCCTCCCTACCTTGAACGCGGCCGGTGAAGGCCTTGCGGTTTGGAAACGTGGGATCTCTCCGGGGCGAGCGCAGACTGTTGTTCGTCTATTCCTGGGCGCACGGGCGAAAGTGGAGCAGCGACGCGCGCAGCGATAGCATCTGCGCGCGCAGACCGGCTGCGCGGGAGCGAGAGCGGGGTCTCGAACTCTGGACCTCCGGCGTGGGCTTTGTCGCTGATCGCCTGGGACTCGATGCCGCCGACCTTCCTGATTCAAGGGGAGGAATGTTGGCGGAAGCCAAGGAGGGCAGGAATGAAGTATTGAGAATGATTGTGAATTTTTTCTTCTTCTTTTTTTCTTCTGGCACTATACACCTCCGTTTTGTTTTCATCTGTTAGATAGATATTTATTACTTTCGCAGGTAGGTTTATGCAACCTGGTGGCGGAACACTAAAATTTACATATTATAATTAGGAATTAAATACAATGTAACTTAAAATTATTTTAAGACAAGAAGAAGAAGAAGAAAACAATGATAACCATAAAGGCATTAACAACAATAACCGAATTAATTCTAAATTTATGGCGGTCATGTACAGATAATTCAGACTATCAAATAACTTTTTATACAGTGCACTCCACTCCACTCCACTTCACTTCATAACACGTCACCACACTTCAATACGAATAATACACAGGAATGCATTTAATAATTATCACAATACTAATAATGGTAACAATAATTAGTAATTATAGTTATTATATTAATAATAATAATAATAATAATAATAATAATAATAATAAAATAACCGTTCTAATAAACCTAGCTTACTAACTAATAAAATTTACAAATATCATTAGTTAATTTACTTTTAAATCTTTGAACACCTAGAGGAAAGGGTTCCAAGGCTGTCGAAAAATGAAACCACTACGATACAAAAAAATCTCAGGGATTATTAAAACCAAATTTCCTAATTACTAATAGATTCTACGTACTAAAACATAATAAAATTTTAATTATCTAAACCTAACAACTAATATAATATACACATTTCTTTCCCAATTTCCCAATAAATATTAAATGTGACTTCATGCTTGTGCACACATTTGAACGATTAAAAAAAAACTTGACATCGCCTTATTACTAACGGCTATTGTCTGAAATACTCGAGGTCGTAATATTGTCCTTGATATTTTGTCGTACTGACTCCACTCCAATTCTCCCATTAATTGTTATAAAACCATCTCCCCTCGGAGCGTTGCTATATTACGCATCCACAACGAGGTGGTGTGTATACATGCGCCCTCTCTGGTGTGATCGGAGCTATCTATCTCTGATCCGCAAAGCGAACAAGCCATTCACTCAATCTTTGATATACAGGCTGAGTCACGTAACTTTAGCACCTTCTGTAACTTTTGAACGGTTGAAGTTATTGCAATGCAGTTTTCATGGAATTGCATGAGGGAAAGGGGCTAATTAATAAGTGCATTAATTTATATTTTACCACTTGCATTTTACGAGATTTTTGAGGTAACTTTCTTTTTTAAAATGGAACTATACATATTTTTTCAGTCCACCATGACGAGCGTAAAAAGACAAATCCAATGATATACATATTGTCATATGTTAGATAAGCATTTTTGCTTTTAATTTTGATTTTTGAGAGTGGGGTTTAACGGACATTTTGAATAGTCCACCACGCAAGGTCACGCAGCGCTCCACCAGCAACGTGCGCCCGGGCAAGGGAAGGGAGATTTGAAGATACGAAACATATTCCAAATATTCACAAAACCATTACAGTTTTTTCCTGAACTATGCTTTCCATCCTTCAGTATTTTCAGATTTTTGTCTTTCTTTGATTGAAGAATGGAAAATACGGATTTGGCATATGTATTGTAATAAAATTGTTTATAACTTCAACTTCATTTAATGGGGTTTCATAAGATACGTATTAATGGTATCTTGAAACAAAGCACAATAAGAATAAATAATTAAGACTACAAAAATATTAAATATTTTGAGCAAACAATTTCAATGTTAATAAGCATATAATAATAACTTAGGAATAGAATCAATCTTATTTCAATACCCAGTACTTATGACAAATCCATATTTTCAATTCGGGTCAATCCATTTTAAGTGGTCCAGCACTGGTCGCTCGACCATCACGAAAAAATTTCATATTTTGTACATAAATTGCCTTATGTTTTGGCTGTTCA
Organism: Acheta domesticus; assembly: GCA_031308135.1. NCBI lineage: Eukaryota > Metazoa > Arthropoda > Insecta > Orthoptera > Gryllidae > Acheta > Acheta domesticus. The sequence goes on from JAHLJT010002630.1 coordinate 23,330,529, forward strand.
AAACCATCTTCAACTTTTTTTTATTGTACCTGGTTTACAAATGGCGGCCATTTTTGTTTCGCGCCGTGCGCCATTTTTCGCGTTCGCAGACATTTACTCTTTCCTAATTTACTCAGCTCTAGGTGGTTCTAGCATTCTAGAATAAAAAGCATTCGATTTAGCATACTCTGGCCTGCAAATCTAAATATTATTTACCTATTTTGTATGTTTGTATTTGGGACATATTTGCAACCAAATATATGGAACGCGAATGAACAAAATTCGATTTTCAGAGAGTAATTTTTCAAAGAAGGAATAGAATCTAAGCCTTAATTTTTTCTGTGCTTTTACGCACAACAGTATAGTTACCTTTTGTAAAATATCATTGGTATACAACGCACCCCTTGAAAATTACATCCTCTTGAAAATTGGAATTTTGGATTTTTTCCCAATTTTGAACTGTTATATCTCTATTGGGGGACCAGATAAAAATCTGACAATTGCACACATGTTAGACCGCTATCATACCAAACTTCAGTAAAAATTACAACTTTTAGATTTAACTCTAAGTATTTTTTAAAAATTGAAAACTTACGAAAAAAGGGCTTCATTTTCCCATTGAGGATACTTTGTGCCAAGTAGTAATCACATTATTTTGAAGCTATTTTAAACTAAAATCTACATTGATTTAAAATAATTAATTATACTTAATAATTAATGTACCTAAAAGTGGCCAAATATATAATTTTCAATATTACATATACTTTACTCTTTCACAGACTTACAATTTGACATCTACGTCCGTAATTGAAGAATTGTTATCTTGATTTTAGAAGCTGAACCGCTTAAAACAAAAAATGTTTATAATATACAACAAATAAATCAATTCAGCGTTTTCGTTTTGTTTTCGCGTTTAAATTTGCCATTCTGCTTACTATTTCTGAATGTTTCTACAGAAATACGGACGGTCGCACCGTATTTCTTGGTGCAAATAACGTGACTGAATTAACAGAAAATCCATGAGAATCAGCGGATATTAGACCAGTGCAGTTTTGAAAAGTAGAGTCGGAGCTACTGCCAAACTTGACTCCGCACCTCTGAATATTTCTTAGAATATCGACAACCGAAGATTCGTGTATCTGACAGAACCAACGCGAAGGGCCAAGGATTTAAAACACTTTCTAGATCACACAGGCTTTTGAATAGTTTTCTATGATTTTTTGGCTTGAGGGTTGTCTTCCCTTTACGCTAAAACGTGTTAATCTGTGCCTTTGTGCACAATTGTGTGACCGTTTATGAAACTGGAGTGTGATTGCTGTATAGGTGATATTACTAATGAAGTTGGCCGTAAAACTTTATGATTTTTCCTAAGGACATTGCATTAATTGAAGACTTTGTTGTAGAGGAAAATAGTAAGCAGAATGGCAAATTTAAACGCGAAAACATAACGAAAACGCTGAATTGATTTATTTGTTGTATATTATAAACATTTTTTGTTTTAAGCGGTTCAGCTTCTAAAATCAAGATAACAATTCTTCAATTACGGACGTAGATGTCAAATTGTAAGTCTGTGAAAGAGTAAAGTATATGTAATATTGAAAATTATATATTTGGCCACTTTTAGGTACATTAATTATTAAGTATAATTAATTATTTTAAATCAATGTAGATTTTAGTTTAAAATAGCTTCAAAATAATGTGATTACTACTTGGCACAAAGTATCCTCAATGGGAAAATGAAGCCCTTTTTTTCGTAAGTTTTCAATTTTTTAAAAAATACTTAGAGTTAAATCTAAAAGTTGTAATTTTTACTGAAGTTTGGTATGATAGCGGTCTAACATGTGTGCAATTGTCAGATTTTTATCTGGTCCCCCAATAGAGATATAACAGTTCAAAATTGGGAAAAAATCCAAAATTCCAATTTTCAAGAGGATGTAATTTTCAAGGGGTGCGTTGTATACCAATGATATTTTACAAAAAGTAACTATACTGTTGTGCGTAAAAGCACAGAAAAAATTAAGGCTTAGATTCTATTCCTTCTTTGAAAAATTACTCTCTGAAAATCGAATTTTGTTCATTCGCGTTCCATATATTTGGTTGCAAATATGTCCCAAATACAAACATACAAAATAGGTAAATAATATTTAGATTTGCAGGCCAGAGTATGCTAAATCGAATGCTTTTTATTCTAGAATGCTAGAACCACCTAGAGCTGAGTAAATTAGGAAAGAGTAAATGTCTGCGAACGCGAAAAATGGCGCACGGCGCGAAACAAAAATGGCCGCCATTTGTAAACCAGGTACAATAAAAAAAAGTTGAAGATGGTTTTGAACAGCCAAAACATAAGGCAATTTATGTACAAAATATGAATTTTTTTCGAGATGGTCGAGCGACCAATTTATTAAATTCTGGACCACTTAAAATGGATTGACCCATTCCTAGGAAACACAAAATATTTGAAAATGGGGCAGAATGGAAAGCAGAGTTCGGGGAAAAAATGCAACAGTGTTGGGAATATTTGGAATATGTTTCGTATCCTCAAGTACTAAAATTCCTTCCCTTCCCCGAGCCCGCGTTTGCTGGGGGAGCGCTGCGTGACCTTGTGGGGCTGACAGTTACAATGAAAATATCTGTTAAACACTAGTCGCAAAAAAATCAAATGACTCAAAAAAATGCTTATCTAACATACAACAATATTTATGTCTTTGGATTCGTCATTTTACGCTTGTCATGGGACCGAAAAAATATGTATAGTCCCATTTGAAAAAACAAAGCTACCTCAAATATCTCGTAAAATATAAGTGATAGAACAGAAATCAATACACATTTCAATTAGGCCCATTTCCTCATTCACTTCCGTGAAAACTGCATTGCAATATCTTCAACCGTTCAAAAGTTACAGGAGGTGCTAAAGTTACGTGACTCAGCCTGTATATATACACACATATACGTACACACAGGGTGTCCGGGCAGGAAACGTCGAAACTTCGAAAATAAGCTCTTAAGACAATTCTAAGTATATTTTGTCTAAAAAAACTACGTGAATATTCCGAATGGTTGAGCCACAATGAGCACTCAAAAGTTGGTTTGAAAAATTGATTTCTAGGCAAAAATGTGCATTATAGAAGCATAGGAACATTCCAGAAACATGTAAATTGTTTATTATTTACAAAGGAAGTGAATATATTTGTTCAGAAAGAAAAATTAAGGTAGAAATAAAAAAGCACCCAATTTACACTATTCCACTCCTTTTTTTTATTTCTCGCTTAATTTTTCTATCTGAACCAATATATTCATTTCTTTGAAAATAATAATTTATGTTTCTGGAGTGTTTCGCATAATTGGCAGGACGCAGACGAATGCTCGCTGACGAGCTTTTTATTTACCTCAGGGCAATGGGTTCTTCTTAGGTGAAAAGGAGTTGTCAAAACACATTGAGAAGAAGTCAATAGAACAAAACTCCTGAATTTAATAACCATAAAAATCAGACACTGTACAATGGCAAAAAAAAGACGCAAATAAAATAGCTCTTCATACTTTGAATGCATACATCAGAATTGCGGATGACCAACGAAATCTTCCTGTATTTTCCAGTACTGTTTACTCACTCTTATAACAATACTATCGACTTGTGCACAGTCTTGGCAACAACAATTACTTTTAAACTTATCCTGCCACGTTTGAAATGTGAGCAAGCGAACTTTCGAGTCGTGATACCTTAACTTCATGTGCTGTTGCATGAACCTCAACATTTAAATTACGCTTCCTTGCTCTATCAATTTCACTAACTTCACAGACATTCATAAACCCTTTTAAATATTTACAAAATAAACACAATTATTAATTCTCAAGGCAAAAAATGGTTAAATGGATTGTACTGGCTGCTAAAGTTCCTTTTCCAACGTTCCCAAATTGCCTATTTTCGTAGCGAACTGGCAAGGTGACGGTGTCTTGAGTGCGCACCGCTCTAAGTGACCTGACCTACGTCAACGCCTCGCCTTTTCCCCTCTGCACCGGAGCTTTACCTGAACTCGGCGGAGTTCTGGGTGGAGCAGCTCAAACGCGGCATCGGCCCCGCGGCAGCGACGGCGACGGTGACTGCGACGGTTAGTCGGCCGTTCGTACGTTCGCCTCGCAGGCGGCTACTACGTCATCTCCAGTCTTCTCCCTCGTCTTGCTCTGGTCGGCGCCTCGCTTCCCGCTTCTTTTGCAGATGACGGATGATGATGCAGATCTCGTCTTCTTCTCTCTTGAGCACGTTCGGATGGTACGCCTTCGTGCGTTTACAGTTTACGACGCAATCCGAAGAATGCGTTTTTAAAAAGTTCCTGGCGTACTGTGTATAGCGCTCTCAATAGCAGAGCGATCAGTCCTTCTGCTTAACGTATGCGAATGCAGTTATTGCGGCAACACAGATCACTGCGCACTAACTGAATAGTTTAGTCAGCCTTTCTGGATCAGATTCTAGTGAATAGTGTTCGAATCACGCACTTTTAAATACTTTATCCTCTTGCGACACTTATTAAAATAAACTCGTAACCAACACTCGTCGAAGAGACTCATAACAGGCGGCTGTTTGAGCTATCGAAGATACGAAAGAACAGAGCTGAGAGGCTATAGAAGCAAGGGGGTACGCATTCCGCAGTACTATGCAATTTTTCTACCGAAGTAAAAGTGAGTCTACCCAGGCACGTAGCCAGGCGAGCGGCTCAAGGGGCTGAAGCCCTCCCCGAAATTCTTATCTTTTTTTTCATTCATTCATTAGTTTAAATTTATCTGAATATATCGACATGTACAGACAGACATATTTACTTCAAATGACATTCTTCCAAGTTTCCAGGTACTTCTTCCGAGCTTCGCTTCCATCCATGAAATGAACAAGATTGAAAATTTACCTCCATACTTTGATATCAGAACATCACTCTCTGTAGTAAAAGCTGAGTGTAAAAAAGCTTCCACCATAGATGCTAGCCTCGAGGTGCTGAAAGTCTTAGAGAACTGCGATTCAGTATACTTACGTACTATTAGATACTTACTATCTTAGCTACCTTGCCAGTAACAACTGCTAGTGTGGAGAGGTCATTTTCCACAATGAAGAGAGTAAAAAGTTTTATACGTAGTGTAATGCATGATAACAGACTATGTGCACTAGCCGTTATTTCAATTCATAGGGATATCACTGTGGACAAAATGATTGGCATTACGGCTTGAAAGTAGATCAGAAAATTGCTTTTGTAGTTAACGCCTCCTGTAGTTTGGATTATTGGAATAGAAAATAATAAATTAAATATTGTGTTTAAACTTTCGAAATAATGTTATGTGCAAATAATGTTTAAACATGTTTAAAATCATGTTGGTGTTTCATTTTTTAAGAGCGTCTCTTTTAAACAAACCCAATAAAGATATTATAATAAATCTCGTACAATTCATTTTTTTATATTTTTGGAAGCCCCTCCCGAGAAATAATCCTGGCTACGGCCCTGAGTCTACGTAACTCCAGGCACGTAACTTACACGTTGCCAGTAAAAGTTGAGGTTGCCAGCAACTGGCAAGTGGTGACTGGCAACTTGTAAACGCCTTGTTGCCAATGACTGGCAAGACCTTCGCGCCAGTCACTGGCGATGCCATCTGAACAAGAATGTTTGGTTTACTGGCATGCTCACGCTCTCCCCACCACCACCACGGTGATCCTCCGGGTCCCAACACGTGTTTCCATTGCTTTATTCTTGCACGGTGATCAACGTAAGCTTAATATTATTATTTATAAAAGTGATTGGGGAACAGAAGTCCTCTTTAATACCGGAAGAACGAAATGATAAGTTTGACTGTTTATATGCAGCATCGGAACATTTGTGGGATAGATTTTACCCGAACCGCGAGGCCAGAAATCCCGAATTTCTGACAGTTGGAAATAAAATGGGGATAGATAACGTCTCAAAGGTAGATTAAGTGGATAGTATATACTCTTTGGATAGGATAAAATGTTTACGGAACATCTGCTTTGCACCAAAGAGTATATACTTGAGTATCTACTTTAGTATATACCAAAGAGTATATACTGCTTTGCACACTGTTGTTTGAGCGCCGAAAACTTATCAGCAACACGTCGCAAAGAGTATACATAAGCTAACAGCAGCGAGAAAATTCTCTCGTCTTGCATGCCATTACTAGCACTGTGTAAACAACTATCGCCAGTCGCACAGAGCGCTTGCGCTGTCCAGGTGCTGGCAGACTCGTAACTGGCACACCAGTACTGGTAGCGTGTAAATCAGCCCAACGCCATCTAGACACAGCGAATCTAGCAGCACACAGACCTGCGAATCTAGGTGGCGTTGATCAGCCTTTCCCTCCCCGACGGACCTGGCGTGCGCACAGCCCCCTTTCCTGGCCCGCTGTGAGCTTCTGTCAGCTGACGCTAGGGTCGCGTTCTGCGACCGTCGCTCGCTCCTGGAATGCATATTCTGTGTGCGCCGCACACGTTGCGTGGGCGTTTCTGAAATGAGTGATGTCTATCAAACGTCACAATATATGTGTGTGTGTGTGGATAAGAGCGGTTGACTCCGACACCGTGTGACCGATCTCCATGAAAGTTGTCTCATCTACGTGGGTTTTTTTTTCATCCAGAAGGTTTATGTACTGTTAATTGTGTTGTAACTCCACTACTTGTCTCTGTAGAACAAAACTAAACAATTACGTCAAATGCAACCCGCAACACATTCGGCTGAATATTTTGAATCTATGTCGTTAAATAACTCCTAAACACAGCGTTCTTGGTCATTAAAAACTAAAATGTCAAAGAAACGTTTTTCACACCGTAATCTACAGGATAAGATCTTGAACATTCCATTACATTTTTGCTGTCGGGCGTTTGTCGATATTACCCTCACCTGCTCAAAGATGTGAAGAATCTGCAACTAAATGTGATTAAGAGGGATAGAGAGAGGAAGAGAGAGAGACAGAGACAGACTGAAACTGGGACCGAAAGACGGTGATAGGGTGGGAGAGACGGTGAGAGAGACGGAGAGACGGTAAGAGAGACGGAGAGAGAAGGAGAAAGAGGGAGATGAAGGGCAGAACAACGTCTGCCGGATTCCGCTATTATTTGTTTAATTTTCTCTACTGCCCAGTACATTTGATGCCATGGAAACACTCCGGATATCCAGTGACGTATGCTTAACATCTGTGTTTCCGTCTTCTACGAGTTCTCGGCAATCTTTAGTTAAACACACTAATGCACGTAATGTTCACTAAACAGGTCATACCCGGGACGAATGACATCTAGTGGAGAAAACTAAACGAATCGCTGCGTTGACTAATACATTGAATCATATCACTAAACAGACCAGTGGAAATAACTAAAAGAAACGCGAAAGGAAATACTTTCTTTCTGTCCCTCCAAGCACTTAGCAACTGGGGTTCCGTAGCGGTCACCCATCCTATTGCCCCGTGGACTTGAACTTCCTTAACCTCGGTTACCTGACAGACCCTAGCCCTGCACAGCAGTTACGGACGCAGGCTGCTGGCTGTCGACGGTATTTCTACCATTAGTTCGGACAATATAACATAATTATTCAAAACCAATAAAATACTAAACACGCCATTTAAATAGCGGATAATACTATATACAGCGTTGAATTCTTACACTTCAGACGGGTTCTATAACCATTTCAATTGGTCAGGTTGCTGAGAACGCGCGCTTACTAAACAGTATTTAGTAAACAGTGTTTAGTAAGTGTGACATGAAATGGATTTTATCTAAGAAACAAGAATAGTTCCACTGACAATTCTCTTTGTTCATTCACTCACGATTATAAATTGTTTGATTTACGAAACGAAACTAAATCATGTTTAGTGAATAATTGTATACTACACGAATAATTGTTTTTACTATACGATCGTTTACTAAACATATTTAGTACATTCTACTACAACATTTCTCTCAGTGAATGGAAACGTATTTACTTATTCTTATAAGATGGTAGTATTTTGTAAAGTATTGAACGATACAGCTTTATCACAAAGAACGGACTTGGTTAGCAATCTTTGCTATCGCCTTCAACTGCGATCGTTTTCTCATCGGCCTAACGTCGTTAATAACTAGATGTTATGGATCGATGGGGATGATAAAAGCATATGTAATGCCTCTGACCGGGAGGTCCTAGGGTTCGAGTCCCGAAGGAGGCAGGATTTTCGACACTGACTATATCACTAGGCAGAATTCAGCCGCTGTCTGGAGGGAAATTCTGGCAACTGGCTGCTCTTATCGGTAGTTTTCTATGGTTTCTCCGATCAACACCTGGCAAATGCCGGAGCAGTACCCTCACAAAAGGGTCACGGGCCACGCGCAATCTTTCCTTCCTCTTCCTCGACCTATCCTCACTCCTTACTTACACACACACACACTTATATGCACTACACTACCACATGTCTGGAGCAGAGCTTGTCCCGGCGGGGGCGGTGTCACGGTGGTGGGAGATACCTTGCAGTGGAAAATCCCCACAGGTCTACGTAGGTCAGCGCCGGATCTCGCCACTCAGCGGAGCATCATCCGCGACAAAAACATGGGCTACATCTACGGGACTAATGACCTTAGCAGTAGATGCGCCAGCAATGTAATCGATCAACGAAAGATGTAGTTGCTGCAATGTAGATTTCTACCTGTGCTTAACTCATCTCTCTTATCTAAACGCATGCTCCGTCACAGGTGAAAGTTTCTGGAAGGCTTGGCCTATTTTGGATCCTCATTAAATGAGCGCAAAGAACTCTTGACGTTTTGAGAACAAATGTTTAAGTGTCTGATCTAAAAACGTGTTCTCACCGTTCGTTGCCTTCTCTAATGTTTTGCACCACGATTCTCAAGACTGTATGGAAGACAGTAAATTAACTCAGCTTCACAGCTCCGGGTAGTTAATTATTACGTTCTGACGTTTATTGAGAAGGGAATCGAACGTATGGTAAGAAAACTTCGAAATGGAAAAAATTCTTGAAACTTCGAAAAAATCTTCTGGTGAAAGGATGGAGTGAATTCTTTGAATAAGGCAATTATCTATTGTATATTGTAGCAGCTTCGGCTCTCTTGTTCATTCAACAAAACCAGTGGCAAATGTTAATTTCAAAATGCAGCCGTGTTCAAAACAATTTTTTTATTCGTGAGAAAATAAATTATCATATGAGAGGAACTAGAAAGTTGCAGGAAGAATGTATTTTTAGTGTTATTTAACACTTAAGATAAAACGTTTTATGGATTTTGTATTTTTAAATTTTCTTAGTGAAATATACAAATGAAAGAAATAGTCTTCTTCCAAATAATGTAACAGTCAGCACTGGAAATTGGTGAGAGAAATAATGCTATAATAGTTTCATTTCGTAATTTATATTTTGTTTGGTTTACTTAATATAACTTCAAGCATGATTAATGGAATTGATCACACAAATCAGATACGGAAACAAACATACAAAATCCCTAAGAATACAGCTAATGGAACGTAAGAATAGTTATTCATTATGCAAGTAGTTAAAGCGACCTTTTATTTTATGAATAGGAAAGGTTGCAACACGAGGCCCAGTGGCGCATTCCTACGAGCAAAATAAGATCACTTCAACCACGGGTCATAAACTATTTTTTAGTCAGTCTTACTGTTTGTCCCCTCTGGCCTTTTTTATTATTTTGGTCCTTCAGGTCAAACGAAAGTTGTTTTTTTTATTTTCATTTTTGCCTCGATATTTTCAGATAGGTAACATTAAAAACTCTGTTTACAACAACGTTTCGGAGCTTTCTGTGCTCCATCATCATGTACAAACTGTAATATGCAAATATTAAGTATAATTAAAATCGTAATACATGCACTTGAATAAATAAGATAAACTCGCGTCAATGTTTCAAAACAAAACCAAACAATTATTAATTATGATTAAATAGTAAAAATTGCATTGATATTGTAATAAATTAAAATACACTTGAATAAAATAAACTCACGTCAGTATTCTGAAAAAAAATTCATCATAATCGTCCACCAATCACATATAGATATTAAAACACTTTATCTTAGAATGAAGTATTCTGGTCGATGGCTAGGAACGAACTGATAGCCACTTCGTTATTTTGTAGTGGACGGTTAGTAAGGAGGCCAGTACTACCAACGGTTTAGATAATTTCTTTTCAGTCATATGTAAAACACTATTGCATGTGTTAGTGAACATATTTGATTCTACTACTGTAATCGTAGTATTATTAGTATTTATGTAAAGGGTTTCTAGAATGATTCTAGAGACGTGTAAGGTCCATTATTTACAAAATTGAAAATAAAAGTAGTCTATTAAAGGCAGTCGTATGAAGAATTAAGAAAGTAATTTTTCTTTGTTGCATTCACAGATTTATCACAACACTTGAGCATCGTCTCACTTGGAACATCAAAAATTGAACTTTCACGCTAGGCATACCCTGAAACGGCCGTTTTTAGTAGTGAATGTCTAAAACAGGGCTTTACAACTGGCGGCCCGCGACTGCTTTGAAATATTATATACCAACCAAATTACGGTGGGGCCCACGGTTTCACTAGAATATATTATGTGGCCCATGAGCCCTTCTAAGTTGGACAGGCCTGGTCTACAAAAATATTTTTTCCGTGATTGTAGGATCTGTCTGATTGAACAGTGATAGCGATGTTTCATCAAAACTCTTATAGTAATTCTTCAAATTATTGGCACACCTTGTTCTTGGAATTTTTCTGTGTGAATTATTTTCAAGATATTGCAAAAGATTTGAATATCTAACGTTAACCAACTTTTAATGTTGAGAAAATTTATAGAAATGTTGGGATTAGTTATGTTAATTTAAATTTTACTTTCCCGTGTACTATACGTACGTATAGCTTAGCGAAAGTTATGTAATGCTGCGCGAAAAAACGGCGGATTTTCGGCAGGTAAACTCTTAATACAGGGTCCAGGTAACGAAAAAGTGGTGATTTTTTTCTTAATTTAGCAATTGGATTTATCCAAACACATGGCGCAGCTATAATCCCTGTTTTGTAGGTCCTCGATACCGAAAAAACAATTGACAGGAAAACGTCCGTCTGTCCATCCGTCTGTGATCAACGCTAGCTACTAAACCGCTCAGCCGATTTTCTCCAAAATTGATACTTCCCGATCAATGTGGCTGATCTCATGGCCCCTTGAATTTGAAACCGATATTTAAATTCTGGGGGTACTTTTGCTTGAAATGAAAAGATTTTTTTTGTGCAAACGTAATATAATCTACCCTACTTCGCGAGAGGAATAATCGAATTAAATATTCACCTTAGTGAAGTACATTGTATGTCTTGTTGAATTACTTCTGACTGGTTTAAAAAATATGTTCTCAAGAAATATCCCACATTTGCCAGAGTATTTTATCATCCACAGAAAACAAAAACGCAAAATGTGACTCGCTCTTGCGAATCAATGAACGCTCACAATTACACAAGATTCTTTGGAAAGATGAAACGTTTTATAGTCTCTTTTCTAACGAAATATGCAAAATAAGCGCTTATAATTACACGAATATGCACTAACAGGAAAGATCAGCCAAATATGCACCAACAGCTTAATCTATATAGCATCAAATTTTAACCAAACGTCGAGAAATTTCACTTTGCTGTGTCCTGAAGCAACGGACAAAAATATGCAAAATCATAGAAATCCGCTCCCTACTGCTCAGCATTGAGGCTCAATATCTAATAACCGTTATCCTGCTATCTCGAGCTGGTGTGCAGCTCTACGAAAGTACTACGTCTCGGGACTGTACAATTATCCGTTTCCCCGACCACATCAGCTAGAAAAGGACAGGGGAAGGAGATTAGTAATGGAACACTGATACACTTACAATGAGCAAAAAGAAACATTTAATTTTCAAAAAGAATTAATGTTAAATTAACATTGGTACCGTCACAAAAAGTTTTTCGTTTTCTGAAAAAATGAGAGAAAAAACTGCAAGTACTTCTTTATACTAATTACTTTCAAAAATATATTTCAACATCATTAATCCGGAAAGTCACTAAAATTGTACAAATGTAAGGAACGAATCCCTCCAATTTTACATTAGGGGAACATATGGAGGCACAACGCGAATAACTTTACCCGGCTGTATTACTAACCACAAACTCAAATTGTATCATTGTTTGATTAATATTTAAATGAATGTAAAAAGTAACTTTATGCGTAATATAATATAAAGAAATATTTAAAAAATATTTTGTTAAAAGAAAAACAAACTCGTTTACAGGAGACTCTATGAAACCAAGGCCATGACAGATATGCTGGGCATCGATGTTCAGAAACATCGCTGCGGCGATGTCCCATCTCTCCCACGCATCCAGTACGCACGTGGGGGGCCCTATGCAAAATTACATTATGTTATGTTGCTACTTGAAGGCCTCGCGCACTTCCTCAACATAAGCTAATTGAAGAGGCGTCCTTCCCTGTCGGTCCCTCTCGGCGGCGCTCGCTCCGGCCGCCAACAGCGCGCGCACGCACTCCACACGCCTCCAAATGGAAGCCTCGTGCAGAGCAGTGCGTCCATATCTGTCCTTCGCATTAACATCTGCGCCCCTTCCCAGCAGCTCCCGCACGCATTCTAGGTGGCCCCCACTGGAAGCCCTGTGGAGAGGAGCCCATCCCGCTTTGCCCTTCGCATTAACATCTGCGCCCCTTCCCAGCAGCTCCTGCACGCATTCTAGGTGGCCCCCACTGGAAGCCCTGTGGAGAGGAGCCCATCCCTCTTCGTCCTCCGCATTAACATCTGCGCCCCTTCCCAGCAGCTCCCGCACGCATTCTAGGTGGCCCTCACTGGAAGCCCTGTGAAGAGGAGCCCATCCCTCTTCGTCCTCCGCATTAACATCTGCGCCCCTTCCCAGCAGCTCCCGCACGCATTCTAGGTGGCCCCCACTGGAAGCCCTGTGGAGAGGAGCCCATCCCGCTTGGTCCTTCGCATTAACATCTGCGCCCCTTCCCAGCAGCTCCCGCACGCATTCTCGGTGGCCCCCACTGGAAGCACTGTGGAGAGGAGCCCATCCCGCGTGGTCCTTCGCATTAACATCTGCGCCCCTTCCCACCAGCTCCCGCACGCATTCCAGGTGGCCTTCTTGGGAAGCCCTGTGGAGAGGAGCCCATCCCTCTTGGTCCTTCGCATTAACATCTGCGCCCCTTCCCAGCAGCTCCCGCACGCATTCTCGGTGGCCCCCACTGGAAGCACTGTGGAGAGGAGTGCTTCCCATAACTTTCTTCGCATTAACATCTGCGCCCCTTCCCAGCAGCTCCCGCACGCATTCTAGGTGGCCCCCACTGGAAGCACTGTGGAGAGGAGTGCTTCCCATAACTTCCTTCGCATTAACATCTGCGCCCCTTCCCAGCAGCTCCCGCACGCATTCTAGGTGGCCCCTACTGGAAGCCCTGTGGAGAGGAGCCCATCCCGCTTGGTCCTTCGCATTAACATCTGCGCCCCTTCCCAGCAGCTCCCGCACGCATTCTAGGTGGCCCCCACTGGAAGCCCTGTGGAGAGGAGCCCATCCCGCTTGGTCCTTCGCATTAACATCTGCGCACCTTCCCAGCAGCTCCCGCACGCATTCTATGTGGCCCCCACTGGAAGCGCTGTGGAGAGGAGCCCCTCCCACTTGGCCCTTCGCATTAACATCTGCGCCCCTTCCCAGCAGCTCCCGCACGCATTCTAGGTGGCCCCCACTGGAAGCACTGTGGAGAGGAGTGCTTCCCATAACTTCCTTCGCATTAACATCTGCGCCCCTTCCCAGCAGCTCCCGCACGCATTCTAGGTGGCCCCCACAGGAAGCGCTGTGGAGAGGAGTGCTTCCCCTAACTTTCTTCGCATTAACATCTGCGCCCCTTCCCAGCAGCTCCCGCACGCATTCTATATGGCCCCCACTGGAAGCCCTGTGGAGAGGAGTGCTTCCCCTATCTTCCTTCGCATTAACATCTGCGCCCCTTCCCAGCAGCTCCCGTACGCATTCTAGGTGGCCCCCACTGGAAGCCCTGTGGAGAGGAGCCCATCCCTCTTCGTCCTCCGCATTAACATCTGCGCCCCTTCCCAGCAGCTCCCGCACGCATTCTAGGTGGCCCCCACTGGAAGCCCTGTGGAGAGGAGCCCATCCCTCTTCGTCCTCCGCATTAACATCTGCGCCCCTTCCCAGCAGCTCCCGCACGCATTCTAGGTGGCCCCCACTGGAAGCCCTGTGAAGAGGAGCCCATCCCTCTTCGTCCTCCACATTAACATCTGCGCTTCTTCCCAACAGCTCCCGCACGCACTCCACATGTCCCCCTTGGGCAGCGTAGTGGAGAGGGGTCCTTCCGTGACCGTCCTTCACATCCACGTACGCGCCTAGACGCAGCAGCTCCCGTCCACACTCGATATGCCCGTTCCCAAAGGCAACGTGAAGGGCAGTTGTACCAAAGTGACCTTTAAAGTAGCTGTCTACCTGAAAAGTGAAAATTAAAGATTTTATGTCTATTTTGTTTTCCCTTGTACATTTGATTTGTTTATGCTTTGAGATCAAATAATTTTTTCAAAAATTTATTCTCCATTTGTTTATAAATAACTGGCCAAAATGCAGGTTTTTACTTCAAATATCGTAACTCTACAACAAACTGATATATTTTCATAATTCTCTTTTAAATGTATCACAATTGCATATACTAGTGAATAAACTAAAATGATAAAGGAACTCTGAAAACTAGAGTCCGGATCTGAATATTTAAGAATAAATTACTGTTTATAAATTTAATGTGGAAATTTCAGTTCATTTAACTGAAACTTGTTTGGCACATTAACTACTCTAGTTCATTCGCTAGAGAAAATCGTGTATTACTTGCTGCTAAAAGAATTATATGTATGATAATATTTTATAGTTTATGATTTGTTTGACATGCATGAAAGTGCTAAAAATTCCCAATTCGGAAAAATGTATCTGAAGTTCACTCACCATGGGCTTAACAGCTGGCACTAGTTTCGAAAAAAAGAATTTGCTAAAAAACTAAGAAACGAAGCAAAAACGGTTGGAAGCATTTAAAAGAGAATAAAACATACAATCCAATAAAAATTGAAAAACATGGAATTTAACGATTTTCATCATTTCGAGGTGGATAACTACCTTAACCGTGGCTTTCACTCCGGCTTCCAGCAGCGCCACGAGCGGTTCCAAGCGACCGTCTTCTGCTGCCTGCAGAAGGCTTCTGCGCCCCGCCTCTCCCAGGAGCCGCTTCGGCGAAGCGTCCTTGAAGGCCCACACCACAGCAGCGCTTTTGGCTCTTTGCAGGGCCACCTGCACCTGTCGAGCGTTCGACGCCGCACCGCGTCGTAGTAGATGGCGCACGACGTCCGCCTGGCCGTCCTCCGAGGCCATCGCGAGCGCGCTCTCGCTGTCAGTTGCGCGCATCTCCGTAGACGCTCCTTTCTCCAACAGATACTCCACAATCTCCCAACGCTTTGCTTTCGCGGCCTGCACCAATAACGGGACTCCTTTTTCGTTGCATGTATTAACGGAAACGCCGTTCCGCAGAAACAACTCCAGTAAAGCTTTAATGCCTTGTGTTACTGCACAAGTCAATAATTTCGCATCTGCTCGCGCCCCCTTCTCCAGGAGGACACGAACTGTGTCCGTCAACCCTTTCCCTGCAGCCAGCTCTAGGGCCGTAGCCCCGTCTGCGTTCTTATCGCCGACGTCCGCGCCTGCGTCCACGAGTGAAGAAACGATTTCTGTGAATCCATTTCTCGCGGCCAGCTCTAGAGCGGTGGCGCCGTCTGCGTCCTTGGCGTCGACCTTGGCCCCGGCGTCCAGGAGGCGCTGGGCGACCGCCAGGTGGCCGTGGGCGACGGCGCAGTGCAGCGGCGTGCGCCGCCGGTGGCCCTCAACCTCCACTAGCGCACCCGCACCCAAGAGGACCATTACAGCCTTGAGATGGCCCCCGCCCGCCGCCACGTGCAGCGCGGTGTCTCCGTCGCTCGAGCGGGGTGGATCGCGCCGAACGTCCACTCGCTCGTCTGCCAGCATCCGGAGCAGAGCCTCGCCCTCTCCTCGCGCCGCCAACTCCAGCAACCACTCGACTCCACAGCTCGGACGAGCGGATGGGGGTGAGGCCGAAGAACCGGTGGTAGGTTCTTCCCGCCGGGCATCCACTTTCGGCATTAAATTGTCAACTGCTCTGCTGACTGATTCCTCTAGACGGGTGAGTCTAGATTCCACCAGATCCAGACGAATAAGAGCATCTTGCTGACTTCCTGTTTGCGAGTTGCATTTCCTGCAAGCTGCCATTGTACCTAGTATTCTAGTTCTCTGTAAACAGAGAATGCTGCATTTTAGTGAATATCCTAATAAAATATATAGACCTGCAATAAAGAAAGGCTTTTACATGTTTGTGAGATAAAATCGAAAATGGAATTACAAATTCTCCATCAAGCAGTTTTTTCACAAACTGATATTGTTTTGTAGGTCAATAACAGTTTGTCATTTGATTTTTTGAACTCGGTATTTTGTGCATCGATCGCGGACAATCGGATGACGGTAATAAATCTCCGTGTTTCCAGCGTGAATGAAACAGATGAGCCAGATACGGAACTCGGGAAATAATTTCAATGGCTCCCCAAAAACTATTTCGGGATCTAGAAGAAATATATCTCCTTAATACACAGAAAATGCAATTCCGGTCCCTACACATATTATTAGGGCCTATGAAATAGTTTACTGAAGCTTTGGCCAGCAATGAGAAATGTTTCAATCCCTGTCAAGTTTCCACGCCATTCAGAAGCTAATATAAAAGAAGGAAATTACGTTGGTCAGGCAAAAAAAAGCTTATTTGAGATGATAAACATACAATTATTGTGTAAAACTCAAAATAGTCAACCAATTGAAGCATAAAGATATATTTCTTTATCACAAAGTATTAAAACATCATTGAGAGCCTATTAAATGCTACGTCTCGCCCACACGAAGATTGTGGTCTTATTCAGGAAATGGTGAAATGTAGCCTACAATTGAAAACTTTGATTTATATATTTGGTCAAAAAACAGTAAAAACTGTATATGACGTATAGGAGAGGATATTATTTGCGCACATTTTCTTGAAGCCCAGAATGAAGGGGGAGAAAGCGAGATTAGCAATACTTGAAAAACTAGGCATTTCCGTTCCCGAGTTATAGAAAACATAATTGCAACGGTAAACGAACTGCTGGTTTGATTTTTCTGCATTGCTAACAAAATAGTAACAGCCTCGGTCCTACTCCTACCACTGCAAGCAAAAGGAGTGCTCAACAAAACGTGCGCCCAGTGAAGCTACATTTACGTGCAGAAACAAAACAAGGGGCCATCTCAGCATTTGCTCAATGGATCAGGGAAACTCGACAAAAACCCCATCGAGATGGGGGTCATTGACCCGGAAGCTGAAGTACATTACTTGCTACAGGCGTATTACATTTTTTTTTAAATGTACACAATACAAACGTAAACTAATTCATTATATATCATTGTTTTGTTACAATAAACATTATTTTTCTTTTTGACGATCAGTAATAGTCTTTAATTGTATAGAAACAGTTATGCAGCAGAAAGGATTTTACTTTTAACTTAATATGTGTACCGACTTTAATTGTTTAATGTCATCTGGCAATGCGTTGTAAAGTAACGTACGTGTATTGTATGTGGATTTCATGTATTGTATGTGGAGCTGTTGATACTGACACTTGATGAACGTGATTTCTACGTGAGTTGTAATTATAAATATCAATATTGCACGAAAATATGTTCCCTCCGTTAAGTCAGTTTTGACAGATTACAGATTCGTAAATATAGGCAAGGCAATGGTAAGATTCCAAGCTCAATGAAAAGAGGCTTGCAGGGATCACTTGGAAGGAATTTTTTCATTACTCGAATAATTTTCTTTTGCAATCCAAAGGTTTGAGTACTACAAGATGAGCTTCCCCAGAATCTTATGCCATATCTCAGGCGGTAATGTACATTTACAAAATAAACGCAACGAGCTGTATGAAGGCTGACAGAATTTGAAAGAATTCAGAATCCGTAACATAATGAACTTAATTTAGTGTTTAATTGTTATATATACATTCCATTTGAGGTTTGATTGAATTGTGAGACCTAGAAATTTTGTTCCCTCAACATCAGCGAATTGGGTATTGTAAATTTTCAATGGAAAATGCGATTGCCGATATGAAATGCAAAAATGCATTGAAAGAGCTTTTCTTTCGATAACAATTAATTTGTTCTTACGAAACCAATTTGAAACTTCTGAAATCGGACTATTTATTGCTTCTTTTTTTTGCAAAGAACATTAGTGTCATAGGCGATCAAAACTGTTCTTCCATTTTTAATAGACGAGGGCATATCGTTAACATATCAAAGAAAGAGGATAGTACCTAAGATCGAACCTTGCGGGACCCCATGCTCAATTGGCAAAGAATTGGAAACATAAGTATGTAATGTATTTTCATGCCAGTATGGTATTCTACTCTTATGAGTCCGATGTTTAAGGTACGAAGTTATCCAATCTAGGGCAATACCACGAATTCCATACGAAGGTAATTTTGAAAGTAAGATTTTATGGTCAATAACGTCAAAAGCTTTCGAAAGATCTAAGAATATTCCAATGCGTGCTTCGTTTTGGTCTATTGATGAAGCAACATCTTTGAAAAAAGAAAAAAAAATGGCAGTTTCCGTAGATTTTTATTTTCTAAAACCGTGTTCAGAGTCTGAAAGCGCTTGGTTTTTCCTGAGAAAAGTTTCCATGTGTGAGTAGAAAAGCCTCATAGAACATTTTTGAGAAAAGTGACAAACGAGAATTTGGCCGGTAATTTTGAATTTCATTTTTGTTCCCTTTTTTAAAAAGTAGCTTCATTTTCGCTGGTTTGAAATTATCTGGATATATTCCTGTACATAAAGAAGCATTGAAAATGTGAGTTAACGGATGTATAAAGGCAGATGCACAAGGTTTTAATAAACAATCCGGAAATTAATCTAAACCAGATGAATATTTATTTTTTAGTTTACCGAATATTCTGAAGATTTCGTTGGAAGAAGTTTCGGAAATAATATCATATCGGAATTTTTTTTGAAAGCGTAAGATGTTGAATGTTGTGCTTTTAGTCTCTTTCTTACAAATATACGCCCATTTAACAAGAGGTGTTCTTGCATTATTGGAAACTGCTACTTAATTTTGAAATATTGAAATTCCCACCCTACTTAACAACTCAACTGTTACTTGAATAAGTCAAATTCTACTTATTCAAAAGAAATCTGTACGGTACCTATCTACATTTATTTCTGGTCTGGAACAGTACCAATTTATTACAATTACAAATGAAACAAACTTGATTAAATTGAACTGTTACAGTACCTACAGCACTTTGTACAGAAAAGCAAAAATAATTTCACACTAGTTCGCCTTGATTATATTAAAGTTAGCTTCCAATTTTTGAATACTACAATCAGTAATCAAACTTATTAAAATAAAAGAAGAGCGTTAAATCTATTACCTTCCTTTTTTAATCATTAATTTCCTGTTCAATTAAATATAATTTTTCAGGAGTTTGTAAAGGAAAATTTGCAAATAACATTTTGGAAAGATGCCAGAGCTTTAAAATTTGGAAAATTATGTATTTACAGATTGTGAAAATGAGTACAGTAAATAAGTCAATACATTAAAAATAAAGTAATTGAAATGCGTGAGGGGTGTAATAAAAGTTAGAAAGAATAGTTAGAGGTTAACTTTAGAAGAAATTGAATTAAACTGAATAAAGAATATAATTAGTGAGGCCGAAAAATGTCTTTGGGAAAGTGTGAACGAATGCCAAGAGCAGAATAATTTTGACCTAGTGTAAAGCATTGACATGCAGGAGAAAGGAGTAGTGTATTAACCTTTTAAGAGCTACGTTTCTTGAGGGGCAGCGGGTCGACGGGCAGCATGTTTTGATCTTGCACTAACATTTGCATGGGACTTAGTTTAGAGCTCTCTGATTGGACAGTGAGGTGGCGCACAAAACACAAGCAGACATCTCTCTGAGACACATACGACAGACAGACAGCTGTGGACTAGGGATGGGCAAAATCGTTCATTTATTTGAATGGTTCTTTATACGATCGTTCTTTTTAGTGAACTAGTTCATTGAACTAGTTCAAAAGAACAAAATGGTTTATTTACAATGTATTAACTACTTAATGAGACTAAAATAGTTTGTGGATTACAAAAGATGCACTATTTATACAATAAAATGTTCTATGTATAAATTCAATTCAAGGGCTTAGTGCAAGGTGTTAACTCAGAAAATGCCCAAAAGAGATATTTGAAGTTTAGTAAATTTGCCTGGAACTCTTTTTTTAATATTAATGGAAATTATTTGTTATTTATATTTTTCTTTCTTTCCTTGCTCTAAATTATTTGGTGTAACACCTGTGTTCTTATCTCTAATATAACTACAAAATATTCACATCTTTTTTGGAAGGTGTCAGCTCACAGAGTTGACACCTATTACCAGTAAGGAGACATAAAGAAACACTACAGGAAGGTGTTAACTCTACTCTGAGAATATTTTCTGATGGAAAGTAATCTGAAAATGGTGCTTATTTTAAAAATGAAGAGCTTAGTGCATGAAGATGTTAACTCAATTTTTCATTTTGCCACCAAAACTACTTGTGTAAGAGTTTCCTATTAGTTGCTTTGTAACTTTTGATGAAAATCACAATAGGCCATAAAAAGGAAGTAATTTCTAGTAATATAAAAAAAAGTTCCATCCAAATTTACCAAATCAAATATCCCCTTCATGTGAAGCTTTTAAATTACATGGCCATAAACTTGAATACTTGATGACTGCAGGGAATGCTGCTTGTGGAAAAAGCATTTTGATGACATTAAAGAAGCAAGAACTCCATAACAAGACCAATGTAAAAGTTGTGAAGAAAATACAATAAATTGACTGCAGATCTTCAGTAAGTGAAAATGATACTGGGAGTAGACACTTTTAAAAACTGACTTTTTTAACTTTCTTGTAAAATCTTAGATTTTAAACTGCTAAAAATTAAATTAGAGAAGAAAATAATTATTAAAACACAGTACCTGTGATAACTGATGTAGTCCAATTTCAGAAGAAAAGCACCTTTGCAATATAACCAATGAGCTTTCAATTCCAAAACCTTTAAAATAGAAACAAAATCGTGTAAAGTAAGTCATACTTCCAGGAAGGACTCACACAAACGTCCACCCATAAGCTCACCACTCAGCTCACCACTCACCCCCCATAAGCTCACCACTCACCATTCACTATTCTTTTTTGGTAGACTTTCTCTAGAAAATATCTTCAGAATCTTGAACTTACTAAACATTATATGATGGTAACTATAATAGACACTGAATTTAGAGGAAATAAATTTAATAGAACAAAAATAGGAAGAGAGTAATTGTAAATAAAGGATGTGCAAATGGATTATTAAGAAACAAAAAGAGATGTGTTAATATTTCATTTTCACTTTCATTCATTTTTAAGAAATAATAGTGAATCACATTCAACATTTCAGGATGTGCTATGTCAAATTCAATCTCTCTAAAAGTATTGTTGAAAAAATGTTAGAAAATCAATGCCTAGAGAAACACACAGTGAATATTTAATTATTTTCCTCCCTTCTGAATTTTGACAAGTCTATAAGCCACTCTTCTTATTCAAAGCACATGTTCAATATGATTTTGTAATTTTTTTTATTTTTTTTTTTACTATATTCCAATTCACATGAACTTATCATGTTAATAAAAGGGAAGGAAATAAGAAAGAGAATCAATAATCAATAAATGTATGAAGTGACTAAAACAAAAAGGCTCAGTCTCCTTATTCTGCTTCAGGATTAGCTTAATTCACTCCAGCCCAAAACACCCACCCAGGTAAAAAAAACAACATGTAAACAGCCGTTGAAAACCCATTTGAATTTCAATGATTTTTTTGCTCGCAAATAGGCCATCTTGGACCATGCGTGCATGCACCCTACACTTACTGGGGCTCAGTATCATTATCTCGGTGACAGGTGCATGTAATTTTATCATGATATCAGTATCTAGCTGAATCCAATTTTTATCCCCAAGGGTTGTTAGCCCTGAGGGTATGAAAGATGAAATAATGATAATGTGGGGTGAAAGGACAGTACACACACATATAGATATACACAAATACACCCATGCCTGAAGCAGGTCTCGGGCATACGGCAAGGAACATGCGATCCCTCTGTCAGAGATCGCCACGGCACTACTGCCTACTGCAATCTCGGTTATCCCGACCAGTGATTTTATATATTATTATTATTATTATTATTTGAAATAAAATACCAAAGTATCAAAATATTCACTAAAAACTCATGTATAACACATACAAGAAAGAATGAAGAACAGCACACATACAAAATGAACTTACAGTAAAAATGAAACTTGTTTTGCAACTTCCCTACACTTAACATCTCTATTACTTTATTACACAAATATAATATTAATGATAATTTATGTTTTACACATGATGAGGCAATAATTTAAAATCATGTCATAGTCTAGGGAAAGTAAAGCATTAAAATATATAAAAACATTAAGCAAGCCAAAGACATGTACTTAAATTGACGTGATAAAATACTAAAAAATTAATATTTTTATACTGAACGGAATGTTTTCGATATATTTTATAAAAAACTCCAAAAATACTTTTTTTATAATAAAATTAAACTAGATTTACCAACTCTTTTTTTTCTTAAATTTTTTGTGGAAATTTTTTTTAAAACAAGAAATACTCCAACAAACTCTATGTTCAGCAATAATGTATTCATTCTTCGACAATTGGTATTAAAATAATAATTTATGATTCAAGAAATAAAATAGAATACATTTTAGAAACAGAAATTTTACTACTTTCTGAAGCAACAACATCAGTCAAACACGCTACCGTTAAGTAAACAAAAGAAAACTCCTTTAATAAAATAGATACTTTTTATAAGATCAAATTGAGAAAACTGATGTTGCCTTAATGCCACAAACATCAAACAAAGAAATAAAGACCCTGAATCATATAAAAAGTTAAATAAATAACTAGCAGCAATGGCTTAAAATTTTATCTTTTGTTTAACAAAAATAATATTTTAGTAGCCAGATGCCTATGTAGGGTAGAACAAGTCCCATGGGGTGTTAATACCATCAATATTAATGTGAACAATAGTTAAACATAATTTTTTTTAAATTATGACAATAAATTCTTACATGGAAAAAAGAAATAAATAGAATTTTTCAATTTACAAAATCTTCTATAACACATCAAACTTGAGGATTCTAACTACTCAAATATTCTACCTCAATTTTATAATGCAATCATATCTCGATTTTATAACTCCAACATTTTCTTATTGCTATCATTATATATATAGCATAATATTGTATATATTGGATTTTTAAAAACCTATTTAATGAATTGAACACAAGTTTCTTAAAACACTTGTCTCTGAAATGTACAATTTTTAATTAGATACTACATATTACGCTAATAATTCTAATTCAACGTTGATACTTAGTACAGAAATTTACACAACTTTTACATTTTAAATTTCTCAACACAGGTTATATCACAAAAAGAGTTCAATAACAATTACATTGTATACAGTGGTATCCTCTTGTATTAAAGATAATCTAACGCTTCATATTTAATAATTTTTTATTCGCATCTTGCATAAATCACACCACCAATCTTCTTTTTAACCACAATTACAATATTTCGTTTGTGTTAACAATAGCATTGGTATGTCAATCTGGGAAGCTCTTGTATTGTACTTTGTTGAGTAGTATTATAAATTTGTGAACTTACAATTATCACCTGACAAACAACCCAATAATAATCACGATGATATAAACATCACAGCACATAACTGAGAAATTGTAACATTTTCTAATTAAAATGAAGACTATCTTTGGCCAATTCCTTTACGCATAAATCATTACCACCTCAAGACACCCTTATCACGTTCCATGATGTTAATTATTTTAACATCTTTACACTTAAAAAGTGTTTTAAAAAAATTGTGCTTGTAAATTTACTAACTTTGTATTTAAAGAAAGATATTTCTTTGGTTCTGTTTAAATAATCCAGTAATATAAAGTACACAGAAAAACGTGGGGACATTTGTATATGTGCTTGAGAAAAATAAACGGTTTGTTGTTTTCAAACCGTGTGAATCAAGACCTATTCTGTAAAACTTTCATAAATAAGAAGAAGACGAAGATGATAATGAAGATGAAGAATAGTACTTTGAACTTATGATTTATTAATGCTGTACAACTTTACTTTATAAGAAAGTGAGTAAGAAGTTATTAATTATATTCCTACAATTTTGGTCGTAGAACCGAAACAAAGATAATTCACTTCATTTTTCATGTATTATATGTAGATAGATAATATTATACATATCCACATGTACCTATTACAAGTATCTCACGTTCATGCACAATTGATAACGCGTTCAAAATCGATGATTCTCCTATCCAACGTTAAACTTGTTTTGGAACAGTGGATTATTATGTTCGTAAGTAACTTACCGGATTTATGAGAATATTTCACAACCTAAAGTTCGCCCTCGCGTGAAGCAGATCACCACCATTCAGCAGATTCAGCACGATTGGCGAACGTTGCAACCAGCAATCCTGCAGCAATCGTTACAACGCTTAGTGGGACAGAAGTGAGTGAATCCCGCGAAATAATCGGGCATCAGGAATGCTACACAGAGAAACCAATAAGCAGGGTCGCCAAATTATAAGGACCAATGTTCCCAACTTAAGAACTTGTAAGATGTAATACATCCAAATTTCATCGCTTCTTGAGGATGTGGGCAATATTACGGGTTTATTATTATTATTATTATTATTATTATTATTATTATTATTATTATTATTATTATTATTATTATTATTATTATTACTGTTGTTGTTGTTGTTATTCCACTACATGACGACTGAAGATGTTATGAGTCTGCTGAATATAAAATATACTCCAGGTTGCAACCAGCTACCTAGCAAGCAGATCTATAGGGGCTGTCGGCGCCTCTACAATAATTTGCGCAAAATGTGGGCTGTTCCAAATAAAGCGATTTCTTGCACTTCCCAGTCTTTTGAATTACCTAGGAGTTTAAACAAACTTTTACAGAGAGTTCAGTCATGTAACCGATTTTTTTGACAGATATTGTTGCCACACCCTAGAGATCGTGCCGGGGGGCGTGGTCGGTGATTTACACACAGAAATTATTCGCTTTTATTTCACGAACGTTGGCTAACTTGTCTTAGCGCCGTGAAACTTTCTATTGAATTGTCTTTCCGCCAAAGGAAAATGTTCGCGGAAAAATATTTTGTTATAGTGATAGAATAGTGTGAAAATATTTTAAAACTAGTTCAAGATAAAAGTTAATATTTTCTGTATGGTGTGTTTAGTTAATATGTGGAGACTTTCCTACAGAAATGAGAAGTTCAACTAGTAGGAATTTTGCATATTTGGCGGGCCTTTTGTCTGTTTCCTGTCATGGTTATATTCGAAAGGCAAGCGAAGCATTTACTAAATTCTTTACAATTGAAAGCTATGAAAGGGGACAAATAAGTGCAGATTTGCATGTACTGAAGTATGTTTAAATTTGTGAAATTGGAATTAGATCAGCAGATGTAATGATTTGCCTGTATCATGAATACTGATTGGTCCGGCTTGAAGCACCTATATTGTGGTTTAATACTGTTTTATTTTGATATATCATTTTATATATTGTCTTTAACAATCTACCTTTTAGTTTTGGACTCTCAGCCATGATCAGATAAGAGCAGAGAATGCTGCTTGAAAAAATGTTTAGACGAAGGGAAAATATATATTCTTACATATGGTTTCATCAAAAGTACAGAATTATTATTCTCTCAAAGTCAAAAGAAATAAATGACTATTAAGCAACTCTGACAGACAGATGTTTCAAAAGTGAAAAAATTTCTACTTTGATTGTAAGAAACATGCATTTACGTAATGGACAGGTTAGCAATTCATTCTGTGCTGGTGAGTGATATTTTTCAACAATATTTCTTTTAAGAATGTAAAAAACACTCATTTATGAAATTCATGTAATCTTTTTTTTTATTACTGATAAAAAAAAACAGTTATTGCTACTATACAATTCAGTCACAAAAGTAGTTGTTTAACATTATTTACATCACTATAAAGAGTGGAGTACAACCTGTATTAAATTCAATAGCGTTCAATGGTCTTACAGTAAAATCAGTAATACAATTTTAATTAGAACTTAAAATTTGCTAATAGAATGTGTAAAAGCTTTTGTGGCTGTTGTTCAGAAAAAATTCTCACTGAAATAAACAAATATTATTGAATTAAATCATAGAATACAATTTTATTTTTTGTATTTATTTTGGTAAAATATTTGTCAATATTCTTACTATTTGATAAATCTTATTGGTTGATGTGGGGAAAATGAAATTATAGAGAAAGCTGGTCATTGAGTTCTGTCTTCCCCTCCCCGTTATTGTCACTATATTTTCACTACAATTCTTTCGAGTTGGTGTGGAGCCAGTGCAAAAGATATTATCAGTGGCATCATGGTACCACTTTCAATTACCAAGCAACAAGAAAAAGAAAGGAAGCGCTAGAACTGATTACTGTGGAGAAGAAAGTGAATTAATATAAAAATATTTCTTTGGGATATTTTCCAGAAATGTTAATAATATAACGTATGGTTCTCTTTTATTCTGAACACTTCTGTACTGAAGATAATTATGTGGCAAATACTGCAAAGAATATAGAAGAAGAGTGTAGAGTAGAAATAAGTAAGGAGGCTTCCCAGATTGCAGTCATAATAAATTTTCAGGATGACTCTTATGGCAAAGATCCTCTCGGTGTTCCCGTTCCAGTATCCGCTGATGTTTCTTATTTGTAGGAATATGGCTGCCTATGAAAATGGGTTGAAAAATGTTTTACGTTTGCTATTCTTCGTAGGTGCAGAGTTGCAAGTTGTAAATTTGTATTATTCCAACTAGGGCAAGTGAGTGGTTATATTCCATGTGAAATCGTGAATATGTATTATTATTATTAAGCTGATCTGGCTTATTAAAATGTATTTTTCACTATTATTATCATTATTCTTATTTTTACTTTCATAGATTTTTAAAGAACTATATACTATCAGGATTGGTAGAAATGCTTTAATAACTGTTACATCAGAATTCAATTTTCAATAAACATTTATGAAATTAGATATATGTAGGTACATTTTATGCTTCAGATCTTTAACGACAACAACTTTCTTTCAACACGCAGATAAAAACTAACAGATGCTTTCAAATAGTTACTAATAGTGACTTCATTGTATGTACATATAGGTGGTTGCGAAAATAATGTAATGTGCAGCATATAGAACTAGACAAAACTTTTGTTTGAATTTTTTTTGATTAAGGGGTGCAGAACTGTGGTACCAGTTGGTTTTTAGATAATATTTTTATCTAATTTGCCATGTGTTTGTATCTGTGTATGTGATTATTCTCTCAATCTCTCCCTGAAAATAAATATTGTGTAGTTAAATGTGATTTTGTAATGGTTTGTTGGTGTTGGAAGTTATAGTAATAATATAGTAAGTGGTCCATAACTGGATAATTCAATTTTTCTCTTAATTTATGTCTCTTATTTTTCCTAAACTTAATTTCGGATTTTTTTTCTAAACATTACCTGGTACAGAACCTACAGGGGTGTTTTTTGTATTATTTTTTGCAATATAACTAGTCTTTGAATTTAGTCTTTTCTTGAAATTACTGAATCTTTCCTCATGTATGTATGAATATTTTCATTATTTATTATGTGTATTCCCACTAATTACAATTTAGAGATGTATACTTCTCAGTAGTCACTACATTAAATCTGCTGATGTTAACAACCTTTGTAAAAAAAGTATTTAAAAGAAATTCTTATTCTTTTTTATTAAAAAGAAAAATGTTTCCAATTATGTGAAGTTAATTTTTGATGACTATGAATGTATTGAAAATATATTCTGATAAAATACACCATATAAATCAAAAATTAATTCAGGTAATAGAAAAATGTTCTTCCTTTGAATAAAAAGAATTAGAAATGCAGATTTAATTAAAAGAAAAGTTTTATCTTTCGAGGAGTTTTATGCTTGCTTATGAAGTAAGTATCATATGACATCTTAACACAATATGAGATTAAAAGTTATCAAATTATGCATTTAGGTCAGGTTTGATAACCAATCAAATGCTGTTATATAAGATGTTACAATACAAATTTTGTTCATTTTAAAATTTCCAATTTATAATTTTCATTTCAAATATAACATTTTACACCTCATTGTGGCAAACTTGGCAGACAGGGTTTTGACCTAATTAATATTAGGTCATGGACTTTCAGGACATCTTCGAAAAGTACATAGGAAAGTAACTTCAATTTTATACATTTTCATTTAAAATCACCAAAGTGAAAAAAATTTATTAAACTTCAAAGGTGTTTGTGCAACAGTTGTATCCTTCAAAGAAATCACAACACAAATAAAGGGAATTATGTTTTCATTTATATAAATTTGATTTTGTGATACCTTTTCACCCATGTTCAACATGAGTTTTATTTATTATAGATAATAAAGTTATTGAAGGTATGAAACCTTTCAATTTTCATTTCTTAAGTCTAAAATTTTCAGAGTGTAATTCAATTAATTCAATTTTATTAACACTTGGTATACACAAATTACTTGAGGAAGAAACTTCCAGTGTGCAGGCCCGTTTTTTTCACATACTTTTTGTTTTTTTGAAATTGGAAAAACATTAAGGCTCTTTCATAAATTATAATTTATTATTTAACATCCTGTAGATCCTTTTATTAACAAGTACATCCATATAATTCATAGCACTTTGTAACCCATGTTTGTACCTAATATCTAAATTTTAAGAACAGACTGTTTTTATATGTAAGAAATTCACTTGGAAGTTATTCATCTTTTGATTAACTATGTGTATTTTGGCAATTAGTACTCAGAGAATGTTTACTAACTTGAATCTTTTTCTTCACAGAAACCTTTTAACATGGTTTGAATACTTTCCAAAGTTGATAATTGGAAGAACCCAAAATTTAATAAAATATTAAATAACAATTAATGGTGGTTATGTGATAGTTATGCACAAACCATATATGACTAACATTTCAATGAAGCATTGCTTCACCTATCATGAATTGTTGAACAAATGATTTACAGTATTTAAGTATTGTTACCATATTTTCACAATTAACTTAACAATACAGTATGTCAATGATCAATAATTGAATGGGTGAAATACAGAACAGTATAAGTGAGATTTTATAAATTCTGAGAAAACAATGTTTACAGTAGGCTATATTTCAGTGCCACTGTTATGAAAAAAAATTCATGATTTAATAAACAATTGAAATGCCGAGGTTTTAATAATGAAACAAAGTAACACGATTTTACTGTGATATTGAATGAAAGAAAACAGTTTTCTCAGAATTTATAAATGTCACTGTTCTGGTTTTTACATATTAAATTGAGCATTAGTCATAACGATCAATCAATAGAAATTATAAACATTATTATTTGGAAAGTTCTGAACATCACGATTAAAAAGTACCAACAGAATTCCGACTGATTCCGACAGTTTTCACAAGGCCTACGTATGGGTTCGGCCGTACGTATGGGTGCCGGTACGTATGGGTGCTGGTTCGGCAGTATTCGTCGTTATTCTCCTGTCAGACGGCTTAATTCACTCATTCACACATATTATCAACAGCATTTCGAAATTATTTGTCTCAATTTGTATAATTTTTCGTCCCTAATGATAGTGGAATACAATCAATCTCTCGTGAAAACTATTTCTAAACTTCACAACGTGAAAATACATTCAATTGCAAAATACAGACAGCTGATACTTCTACTCAGCTGAACGGCGGAAGTATAAATTTTGGAGAGCAATGCGATCTTCGGCGACGCTCATTTGTTATATAAGCTGTCAAAAAAATCGGTCACATGATTAAACGCTCTGTACACAAATTTTGCGGAACAAATCCCAGAGCTCCGATAACTATCGGTACGACTTGTGCTTTTACACCCCACATTCGGCTGATCTCGATTTTTAAAACTCTTGTATTTAAGACGTTTCTCTGCCTCCTTGGTAGCGACATTTTGGTCGCAAGGTAGAGCAACATCGACAAGTAAACACGATTTGTTGTTTTTATCATTATTATTATTATTATTATTATTATTATTATTATTATTATTATGGAATTGTTTAGATTCCTCAGGCCAAATTGTCTTCTTAGCCGGTTTCCGATTGGTCCTTTGACCACTTTTTGTTAATAAAGTTAATAATAAACTAATATTTCAGAATTTAAAATTTTTTATCAATTAGATTACAGGGATTATTATTTGTATTTGCTCGCTCTGCATTAATTTAAAAATTTCCCGCTTAACCTACTTCTGGCTTGAATTGCGCGTTGAGGTCGCGAAATTCGGGGAGTCCTCAATATTTCTGTATATTCTTTGAGAGCGACTGTGACATAACTGCCGCAAACCTACCGTAGGCGTATGGCTTTGGACATGGTGGAAATATTTCCACCATGGGTTTTGGATAAATTCTAGCAGGAAATTTAAAACTCGGATGTGCTTCAAAATATATTGATGCCATATGAAACAACTTTCACATAATATATTGTCATTCTTTGTTGCACATTACATATTTTATATTAGATAATCAAACATTTTGCAGTTTCATTAAATGCTTTTTATTAGATTTAATGTAGTTTTGTATTCAAATAAAGATATGTATTATTATTGCATTAAAGGTTGTTTTTAACGTTTGATAAAATACTTTAAAAGTAAAAATAGACAGCATTTGCTCATATATGTAAAAACACATTTTAAAACGTGTATATTTTTTGGTGTATTTCACAATATCCTCTTCATTTACTAAAAAAAAAATTTAATACCCTTTGCAGAATTACGTACTGTGGGAACCACGGGCTTAGATTTACAGGAGGTTAGATGGGCGGAGGGGAATTTTTTTTATTCAAAATGTTTTGGTCGAATGTGTCATATTACAGATTATGTAGAATGACGTAGGCTAAACTCAGCTCATCATGCGATGCATTGTTATTTGTTTTAATGTTTATATGAAAATATTTTTGCTTGAAAGTTTCGGGACAAATTAAAATTAATAGTTACTGAAACATTTTGGGAGGGGAAATTTCCCTCATTTCCCTCCCCGTGGATCCGCGCCTGAGGTTAGAACTCCTTTCCGTATTAGCGTTTTTGGCATTTGTCTCAGAGCCTTTGTAAATTAATGTGTCACAGAAGATCTTAAATGTTTCCTAAAAGTGGGAGAAGGCGTAGAAAACTGCACGTTTCATATGCGTATTTTCCTCAATATTTACTGTTAATAAAGCCGTATTTGTACTCATTTTGAAAAGAGGCCGAGTGGACATCATGATCGCCCTGAATAGGACATAATCGTTAATCCGATAATTATTTCCCTTCACAGAACATGCAGGCAGCACCTTTATGGGTCGGTTTATCTTCGGGAGGACCTCCCGTAGTTGAGGAAGTGTACTTTATTGAGACGACAGGCTTATTTTCTGATTACTCACCCTCCTCAGTAGATCGCAAGCGAAGGCTTCTGCTTCTTGTATTTGGTGTGTTGTTCATGTCTCCACTGCCGTATGTTCTTCACTTTCCTCTTCTCTTGCCTCTTCCTCGTTCTGTTGGTCGGCTGATTCCTGTAGCTCCTTTTTGTAAGGAGGAGACATGATTACAGTAGAAGAACAGGGCTTTTTACTCTGTTTTGTAGTTCTACTTGTAATCAGGGGCGTAGGTATGAACGATCCAGTTTCCTTACACGTTTGTCATAATACTAATTTCTTGTACGCATTTTCATCTTTGGTGATGATTGCTACGCAATGAAAAATATCTAAAGTGTATTCTTGGCTGTCCGGGATGAGCCGCGTCTGAGCCGATGGACCTGACGTTTCGGCCATCTTGCTGTGGCCTTCTTCAGAGCTAAACTGCTGCTCAGCCGAAGATGGCCGAAACGTCAGATCCATCGATTCGGACGCGGCTCATCCCGGACAGCCAATAATACAAAGACTCCTGCCGCGGAAGCCTAAGAACTCAAGATCTAAAGTGTTGAAAATATTGATATCCAGACACCTTTTTTCTCAATTGGAAGTCTAATTATTAATCAGATCTGGTCAAGCAGAGCTCCAGCTCTCGACGGGGGTTCACGAGCCAGAAGAAAAGAGGAACAACCAACACAAAATTGACAAAATTACACAAATCAGAAGCTAAAAAAGGCAAAATGAAAATCTTGTAAAATAACTCCTGAAGTACAAATAAATGATTTCCATTGTTAAAAGCGCACGTTTTGTGTACCTCTTCTTTTACTAGTAGTGGTAGGAATAGAGCCGGGGGTGTACTAAAAAAATTAACTAAATTTGCAGTAAACAAAAAATTAAATTCGCATTCCGTTTACCGATGCGGTATATAACTTGGGAGCCGAAATGTCTAGATTTTTCAATGTTCGTGCTTTTGTAAAAATTATTTTTTTTTATTTTTTGAACTTCTATTTATCTTTCTACTATTTGTAGTTAAAATTTTGGGAAGAGATTCCAGAGCTCAATAAAACGTGCGCAGATGGTACCTCTGTGCCATATGTCACATACAGACTTTTTCTGTTGTTTTTTTTTCGTTAAATAAATCAAATCAAGTCATAAAACTAGTAAAAAGGCATTTTTGCAGACTTCGAGCTGTAGTAATGGTTAGGGAGAAGCTTTTTATGCCCTAAAAAATCTTGAAATATGCTTTTAAAAATACGCATATATGGCCTAAAAAATCTTAAATATGCACCGTAATATGCAGTTAAAATTAATAATATTTTATTTGCCGTATAAAACGTTCTTGATAAAATTACAGGATAAGAAAGCTTTAAAAGAAGAGATCTATTTTTCTGCAAACATAATATAACCGATCTTACTTTTCGTGAGAAATAACTGAAGTAAATATTCACCTTAGTGAAGAACGAATTGCATTTCTTTTGCCTGAAAAAAAAATGATGTCAAGAAATATCCTACATTTCCACAAATATTTTATTATCTAGGAAAGAAAAAGCGAAATAGCATAACAATGTATTGTCAATGTATTTTCACCTTACAATTTCATTTATTTATTATTATTATTATTATTATTATTATTATTATTATTATTATTATTATTATTATCTCTTTCTAATCAATGAACGCTCACGAACAGATTCTATGAAAACATGAAATGATTTAGAGATAAGTCTATCTCGACGAAATATGCGCCTGCTATTACACGAATATGCAACAACGAAAAATCGGTCAAATATGCACTAACGTATTAATCTACATAGCGTCCATTTCTAAGCAAATGTGAAGAAATTTTTACTTAGCTATGCCCTGAAGTAACAGTCAAAAATATACAAAATCATAGAAATCCGCTCCATACTTACGTCACTTCTCATGTGACGGCGAAATGGCATTTTTGAATTTTTTTTATTCATTTTCCCCTCTCCAGTTACCCTGGAGAGGCGGGAGTTTATTCATTCAATGGGATACATTAAGCTGTTGCCGATTAGGCTTGAGCAGCGGAAGAAAATGTCCATCTTAAATACACTAACTAAAACTAACTAGCTAAAACTATTACATCGCCACATTGGGCATTGCCTAGTTTTATACACAAAATCTTTCGTAAGATTTATTTAAAAGTTCTTTCAAGTGTTCATTTTTGTCATTCATTCTCACATTTGTTATAAACTATATTTACAAACACATTCATTCACACATGCACACAACACTTCACTTCACTATATATGGGCGAAATTGCCACCATCATTTAATTATGTTCGTAGTGTATACTTGGGGTTTTATTTCGTAGTGTATATTTGGGCCGCTAGGAGTCGCATGATCATCAGCACTGCTCGATACAGTCACGATCATGCGACTTCCAGCGGTAAGACTGAGAAAGACGCGAAATGCCTTGAGATATCCCATTGTGAAGGCAGGCCCCTATGCGCCAAGAAATAAAAGTTTAATTATATTCGTAGCGTATACTTCGGTTTTTTTTTCTTGGCGCATGGGAGTGTGTCAGTAAAATGGAATATCTCACAGTATTTCGCGTCGTTCTCGGTTGTGCCGCTACGAGTCGGATGGTCGAGCAGTGCGGGCGATCATGCGGCTCCTGGCCGCACAGCGGAGAACGACGCGAAATACCGTGTGATATTCCATTTTATTGACACACTCCCGTGCGCCAAGAAAGAAAAACCGAAGTATAGTGCGATTTCTCTAACTTTGTCCCTCAAGGCAACTCAAATCCCATCTTCGCGATGGAATATGTCACGGCATTTCGCGTCTTTCTCGGTCTTGCCGATAGAAGTCGCATGATCGCAAGCATTGCTTTATACGGTCACGATCGTGCGAAATCTAGCGGAACGACTGAGAAAGACGCGAAATGCCGTGTGATATTCCTTCGCGAAGATGGGATTTGAGTCGCGCACGGCCGTGCGGTAGGGCGCGCGCGGCGCGGCCTTGCAGTAGAGTCCCTAGATACAGTAGAGTCCCTAGATATTGTATTTAGGGACTCTACCTTGCAGTTCGGCGGGCGCCCAACAAAGAGCGCGTGGCGTTTGTTTTCGCCCCCCCTCCTCGTCCGTCCTCACGCTCTTGGCCCCGCAGGCGCTGGAATGCGACGCGTGAGAAACAAATGAGATCGCAGCGCGCACTTTGCAGGACGCTTCTCTTGTTCGCCGGCGGGCCGCGGGCGTAACTGTTTCCAACAGTTTTCTTTCACTCTTGTAGGCTTAACGATTTTGCAGCTCTGCTAATTCAGTTCACAGTGATTCTTCTAGATGTAATATTAAACGTAAATTAGCAACGGACCGGAAGTCAAATAATTTTATAATTAACATAGAATAACTTGTGAAGAAATGCAAGAACAAAATACATAATTTCATACATTTTTAATACAAATTAAATTATTCATATGCTTTGAGATGAATAAAAACCAATAATTGAAAGTTAGATATTGTGCTTGAAAATTAATATTAACTGAAGTATTTAACGTGTCTGTAATTGTAACGCCAAATCAGCGTTCCTGCTGCCATAGTAAATAAATAAAAATTCTGTAAGTGGATTTTTGCCCATAAACTACTACTGTAAAATGTCGAGTATCTAAAATTAAATTTCATTGTAATGACATCGATACACGAGGAAATCTACATTTCAAAATGTGATTAACTTTGATTTCTAGTCAAAATGTGATTAACTTTCTTATAGTTGAAACAAACATTTTAAAGTGTTTTTGTAACAATCTTGATTACGGTTTTTTTTCACGGATCCTTTCATTCATAGACCAAATGCCTTACATTGTTTTGGATAGTAAATGCTTTTCCTTCCTATTGAATAAAGTTCTTTGGGCAAAACTAACACATTAATTGAACAATAAAAGAAATTCAACTTGGCGTATGTGGCATTGTAGGGGGAGAGGGAAGTATGGTGGGCTTCGCGAGGGCCGCCACAGCGCGTGTGAAGCGGTTGGGCGGATCTGGCGCTTGGCAAAAAGGCGAAACAAAAGGCGCTCTCTTGGCGCGCCGCTCATTAAAGCGCCATTACCATAGGCATGCACCCGCCCGGCCCTCCCCCGCTGCGCACTCCTCCGCCCCCGCCCGCCTCCGCCCGCCTCCGCCCGCCCCCGCCCGCCACCGCCCGCCTCCGCCCGCCCCCGCCCGCGCCCCACACACCTTCAGCCGCCCCTCCCAGTGCCCGCCTGCTCCGTCCAGTCCCCGCCCACCCACTCGCGCTCCACCCCGGTTGCTCCGACCCGCCCCCACCCGCTCCGCCAAGCCCCAGCCTGCTCCAACCCGCCACCGCCCCTTTCCACCCCGCCCCTGCCCGCTCCCAGAACCACACCTTTTCGAGTGCCCCGTCAGCTCTTCGCCATCCTGTCCATTCACCTCCTCGGCTCCTCTTGCTTTCTCTCCCCCCTCATATCTTTTGCTCTCATCTCCTCCATTGCTCTCCTCATCGTCTCCCTTGCTCTCATCGTCTCTTCCCTTTCTCTCCTCATCGTCTCCCTTGCTCTCATCTCCACCATTGCTCTACTTATATTCTCCCTTGCTCTCCTCGTCTCCCTTGCTCTCCTCATCTCCTCCCTTGCTCTCCTCATCGTCTCGCTTGCTCTCATCTCCTGCCTTGCTCTCCTCATCTCCTCCCTTGCTCTCATCTCCTCCCTTGCTCTCCTCATCTCCTCCCTTGCTCTCATCTCCTGCCTTCCTCTCTCCTCATCGTCTCCCTTGCTCTCCTTATCGCCTCCCTTGCTCTCCTCTCATCTCCTCCCTTGCTCTCCTCATCGTCTCCCTTGCTCTCATCGTCTCCCTTGCTCTCCTCATCGTCTCCCTTGCTCTCCTCATCTCCTCCCTTGCTCTCATCTCCTCCCTTGCTCTCCTCATCGCCTCCCTTGCTCCTCTCATCTCCTCCCTTGCTCTCATCTCCTGCCTTCCTCTCTCCTCATCGTCTCCCTTGCTCTCCTCATCGTCTCCCTTGCTCTCCTCATCGTCTCCCTTGCTCTCCTCATCGTCTCCCTTGCTCTCCTCATCGTCTCCCTTGCTCTCCTCATCTCCTCCCTTGCTCTCATCTCCTGCCTTCCTCTCTCCTCATCGTCTCCCTTGCTCTCCTCATCGCCTCCCTTGCTCTCCTCTCATCTCCTCCCTTGCTCTCCTCATCGTCTCTCTTGCTCTCCTCATCTCCTCCCTTGCTCTCATCTCCTGCCTTGCTCTCCTCATCGCCTCCGTCCTTCGCTCCCATCTCATCTCATCCTTTGTTCTCATCTCATCTTTTCTTCTTCCTTCGTCTACATCATTCTTTCATTTTTCTTCTTTTTTTGTTTCCATGTCTCTCGTACTTTTAATCTCTTTCTGAGTTCTTGTCTTTCATTTTTTGCTCATAGTGTTTCCGCAGCACTGAACGTGTTCTTCTATTTTTATCTTATTTTTCAGCTAAAAGTATGCGGAACAACTCTGTAATAGCGTTTCTTCATCGCGACGATGAATTTTCATCACCTGTTCAAAAAGAGAATTGTTAACATTAATTATTAATACATCTACATTATGAAATCTAATCTGGGTATAAGCATCAATTGATAGCTTAATAATTATACATTTATATGCTCACTTAACAAGTTTTAAATATTTTTACATAACCACTCGCACTCTCCAAGATAATTATGTAAAAAATATTAACTCAATATTCATGTGGACTACCGTAAATGAGGATCAAAATGAAATATAAAATTCAGAGAATAAAATTCAGTGATAAGACTGCGAAGCGCAGACATACGGACATCACTCATGGTGAGCCTTCACGGTATATTTCGAAGATCTAATCTGAACGAAACAATACTGACCTTCATGAAGGAAAATATTTTAATAAGGGGGTCGTCCATAAATTAAACGCTAAAGTGGTGAGGGGGCCTGAGGCAGCGTTACGCTGCGTTACCTAGGGGTAGAGGGTATTAGTTAAGTGTTACGTAACCTTGATACATACTTTTTTACATTTTTCAACAGTTGCTGAAATAATTATTTTTTCGAGGCCTGAACTAAAACATTAAAATATTAACTAAATAGTTGGTTTTAAAAACATGACCTAAATTTATTAGTTGTAAATTGTTGCAATAAATGGAAATAGTTTTTCAACGTCTTCTTTAATCTGTAAGATTACGAAGAAAATATTCAAAACTGATACGACGAGTACCCTATAATCCGATTAAATTGGCGCTGTAGACTCTCGTTTTGCATCACCCACGACGGCGTGTGCATAGCTGATCAACCATTTTTCGCCCAAGCATTCTTCTTTAACTCACAAATTGCCCCAATCTTATTTGTAGGTGCAGTCAGCATCGCCAACTATTTTCTACTTTAATCATAATTAATTTTAATATTCAACACAAGTAAAATAAATACACATTGTTTTTACTGTGCTATAATTTGTTTCTTCTTCAATTTAAAAAGGAGGTTGTTGTCGCAAGCTTTACGTAATTAATTAGAGTGGGGGTCAAGCGCGTGTTACGGGTGCATTATAGGGGGGAGAGGGCGTATTCAAAATACTCGCAATTTGCGTTACGTAATTTATGGATGGCCCCTAATGATATTAAATGAATTAGTTATCATTTGTACTGTAATTTTTTTAAAGACTTATATACCTGAAACACAGAAATATAGCTTGTAATGTAACGTAATAAGTAATGATATCTCTCTGTATATGATACACCGTGCTGACGATTGCACAAGTGCAAAGAATGAAAAATATTCTGTTTTCAGTGATGCCATTTGAAGATTCAAAAGGGAGTAAACAATATCATTTCGAAAACAAATTCGTAGCCATCTTGGAGGTGAATAAGAAAAGATCGTTTCCAAAACACGTTAAGTGCTGTTGTTTATACGCCTTTTTCCGCTACAATTTTAGCTAGAATAAGTGCCTTTTTTCATGCCTATTTTAATGAAAATAAATATCTTTTTGCCTACCTATTTTAGGTAAAACAAATACCTGAGCTTCCGAGCTCTCGTTATTATGCATATCAAGAGAGCGAATATCAAAGTTTGCTCTTGTACTCCCACGTTTGTGACGGTGACGAATTCCCCGATTAACCGCGTATATCGGCAGTATACCTAGCAATACAAAGCGTGTAAGAAATGTTTCATGAGTTTGGTCATCTCCTAAAAAGTTATTGAGATTTTGAACATCTTTAAAACGGGTACGAAAAATAACACTGTTTTGCTACCCTACCAGGACTAGTCAGTCTTCCGCAACCCAAAGTTTCTGTGCTATGAAGGTCCGTTAGAGAAGTTTCAAACAGTTCTTAATGCCGCCCAGAGAATTCGCTAGCGCGTGGGCACCGCATGCCAACTGTGATGACCGATGGCCACTCGTGTTTTATACTGCGATTTTTGTAGGAAGAGCCCTCAAGATAACTCAAATCCCATCTTCGCGATGGAATATGTCACGGCATTTCGTATCATTCACAGTCGTTCCGCTAGATTTCGCACAATCGCGACCGTATGAAGCAGTGCTTGCGATCATGCGACTTCTACCAGCAAGACCGAGAAAAGACGTGAAATGCCGTGACATATTCCATCGCGAAGATGGGATTTGAGTTATCTTGAGAGCTCTTCCTACAAAAATCGCAGTATAAGGGCGGGGAGAGGGGAGAATATGCGGCTGGACGGTCGGCAGGCACCGCAAAATATGGCGATGAACACTCCTTACCCGATCGTTCGCAAGTTTAGCTTCTCTAAAGTGTTTGTAAAAATTGGAGTGTGTTAATGATCCAGAAGTTAGTGGTTTAAGTAATTGTCTTAAGAAAAAATTCGCAACAACGGAATTTCATAGTACTGGATTTTCAGAAAAGCTCAAAATAAAAGACAACGGTAGACCCACACCAGAACGTCCAGGTTTGACTGCAAAATGTCAAGACACGAAGCATTTGTGCATGTGTGTATTGAATAATTTTTACTATGTACCATCTCTACTTTTAATCAGTATTTACATATACCACACAAAACAACATAAAAATAACATAAACATTCTTTAATAAGCATTGCAGGAATAACAAACTCGAACATCGATGTTTTTGCAACAAAATATCGATGGGAAGACAACATCGAAAGCAAAATATCGATGTTGATAGATCGATGTTGATAGATCGATGATCATAGATCGATGATCATAGATCGATGATCATAGATCGATGATCATAGAACGATGATCATAGAACGATGATCATAGAACGATGTTGATGGATCGATGTTGATGGATCGATGTTGATGGATCGATGTTGATGGATCGATGTTGATGGATCGATGTTGATGGATCGATGTTGATGGATCGATGTTGATGGATCGATGTTGATGGATCGATGTTGATGGATCGATGTTGATGGATCGATGTTGATGGATCGATGTTGATGGATCGATGTTGATAGATCGATGTTTCTGGTGGAAGACATCCATGTTTTAAAAACATATCTTTTTTGTTGCCATTCCTACGTGCGAGGCGCCTCGCCCAGATCGAGTGTCTGACGTGTGGATGTGGTGTTCCAGATGCGGGGGCGGCATGTCTGCGGCGAAGCTGCGCGAGGCGGCTGCGCGCGGCAGCACCAAGGACGTTCTGCGCCTCATCGAGGACGGCGCCAAGGTGCTGCCCGATGAGGTGGGTCAACGCGCCTTTACTTCTGTACTTCCGCGTCTTCCGTAGTGCGGTTTTTATAAAGCTGCCTCCCAAGGCCCGTCTTCACGATGGAATATATCAAGGCATTTCGCGTCTCTCTAGGTCGTGCCGCTAGACATCGCATGATCGCGACAGTATCAAGAACTGCTTAATCATACGTCATCCAGCGGCACGGCCAAAAAAGACGCGGAATGCCGTGATATATTCCATTGTAAACACGGGCCTTGAAAGGCAGGTTTATAAAAATCGTACTATACAGAGTGGCCCATTTAACTTGACAAATGAAAATAATTCGAAAAATATGCAAAGTATAAAAAATGTCGAAGGCAAAAAAATTAATATCTCCAAGGGGCACATCTGTCAGGCCTAAAATCAAACTTCCCCTCTCGCCCCTTGAGGGTTGAGGCGGGAACCATTACGACGGGGCGTTACGGGACGGGGCGTTACGGGACGGGGCGTTACGGGACGCGGCGTTACGGGACGGGGCGTTATGGGAAGGAACTATAGAATTAATGTATTATCGTCTCTAAAAGATACTCTATTGTGATAAATTAATACCTGGGCGGCGCCTCTCCGTAATTGTAAATAAAGCGCTGCAATTTCCATTCATCTTACTAATTGAGTGATATTGATTCAAGATATTTAATATAGAAGCTACTTGACGAAATAAGTGCACTAGAAATGTGGTTCTAAATTCTCCCCAACGGTGCGGGTGGAAGTGGAAGAAAATATTGTGTTCAGTCTGTTTTGGGGGACGTTGCCCTTCACGAAATGCGTTCTGGTCGAAAATGACGGAAATTTATTTGTGAAATTCCGTCTTGCCCGAATTGTGGTCACTTTTTGGTCTCCAAAATCCATTCCGTTTCCGCGTAAGACAGATCCCTCTCATGTATGAAATCGACCGATGATGTTTCTCGGTGTGCATGGGTACGTGCGTATGTGTGCTTGGGAATGTGCGTATGTGCGTGTTAAGGTGGGCGTGTGCGCCTTGTGTGTGGGATGTGTATGTGTGCGTAAGTGCGTGGAGCGCATGTGTATATGTGGGCGTGTGTGAAAGCGGATCTGTGTCTGCCTGCTGAGTTGGTTTCATTCTTACAGACGTTCGTTTGTGGGTTTTACTGCATTAGTTTTCAGGCTCCACTTCTGATTCATTTGTTCACCTAGCGATTTGCATATTCAGCGAAATCAACGACCGATGGTTCCGGAAAGAAATGACATCAGAAGTGGCCGCTTAATAAAGGGGATGTGAATAAATGAATCGGATACAAGGTCTATTTTTTTCTATTTGCAATGAAGTAAACTTTCCTTGTAAACAATTTTAATTACAGTTAAATCAGGAAGATATAAGACCATCAGTTATTATCACTTCTCAGTTTCGTACAGATTCTTAAAGTCGACAACTTGTCAGGAAGGCCTTTAATACAGGTTATGCCTGACCACTGAATGTGCCTGGCCACTGAACGCAACACCGCAAGAATACCCTCGCACCATAGATAACCCTCGCACCATATTTGCTTCCTTACATCAAGTATTACACCTGGGATATTTTTGGACCTCAAGCTTCACTAACAACCAGAACTGGTAAACATGAATGTGTACGGCAATATACTGGTTATAAATAATTGATTTTATATAAGAATACCTTTTCTAAGTTATTTTCAGTAACATAATAAATATAATTTATTCCTATTAAATATTTCACATAAAGAATAACTTCCACCGTACGTATCCTCCTTTGTTTATTCATAACGCGTGAGACATATTCATAAGAGTTTGTGAAAGTTATTTCGTAATAAATCAATTATGAAACAAAAATTTTCGGTAACAGATACATTTTTGAAGTTCATGACAATATCTTTGAAATGACGAGGGGAAAATTACAGACAGTATCTTAGGTCAAAAGGGTGCTATTTGACGAAAGAAATTAATAACTCTCTAATAAAATTTGGAAAATTGGTGAAAACGGTTTGGTACTTGCTTAATAAGTGCACGAAAGCATATCTAGAAGACCGAAAATATTCAGGAAAAATATTAACAAATGAATCGTTGGGTCCAAAAAGACCCCAGATATGGTACGAGAGTAAAATGACGGGATGTATACACACGTCTCTTACGGACAAATCAAAGAATTCCACACGAAATAACCATTAATGGCCGCGGCCTCTTAGCGAAGGTGGTCGTGCAACAGGTTTTAGGATCGCGGGCTGTGTTGCAGGTCGGCCGCAATGCGCTGCACTTGGCTGCCGCAGGGGGACATGCCGACGTGGTGGCAGCCCTGCTCCTCGCCGGATGTGACGTCAACGTCACTGATGGGGTAAGTGTCACTCTGAACATGGCTTATATGTCGCGCATCTGCCTACGTCTCCTTCATTGTGGCCCTGCCATTGTTTTACTTTGGTCCGTCCAGAAAGGAAAAGTCGCGTTTCTTCCTCTCTTCAAAAGGACAGTCTCCTTATTGGAAACTTGAATGCTTCTTGTCTAATCACCGATGAATAATGTGGATGATTTGAATAAATAGTAATAATAAATGAGACAGTCCTCTGCGACCTTCCATTTTTAATGCCGAATACAATATTGAAAAATGTTTTCGCATTCAGATAACAAAGTGGCATCTAGAAGTAAAAGCTATAATTACAAATTTTAAATAAGATTTACTGGTTACGCTAGTTTATAAACTTCAGATCTACAAACATTACTAAATCGACAACATTGCTAGACTTGCACTAAACCACAGTTCATAAAACGTATATATCTCTCACCAAATTGCAAAACACACAATTCAG
This sequence comes from Acheta domesticus, assembly GCA_031308135.1. NCBI lineage: Eukaryota > Metazoa > Arthropoda > Insecta > Orthoptera > Gryllidae > Acheta > Acheta domesticus. The sequence continues at coordinate 23,373,630 of JAHLJT010002630.1, forward strand.
GAACTTCGATATAAAAAATTGAAGCTAAAAGTCTTCTTTGAATCATATTTTCCGATCCCTCCTAGAATACTCCCCTTTTCATTAATAATGAAACTACAATTACATATATTCTTTCTTAGCACATACTTGTATAAAATAAACTCCGCCTGTACCATAGGAAGACAGCAGTTTTTTCACAATACACAGAATCTTCAACGACACGCGACTTTTGGCGTCCCAACCACAAGGAGAGAACTTGTTTTAACAGTGTCTTCCGCGAACTGTTGGACATAATAAACACGTACATGAAAAGCCTCGAAGAGATATTAGAGAGCCCGCGAATAAGTTTGCTCGCTTTGTTTGTTCGTCCGTCTGTATGCATTCTCCGCGTTCCGGCTTTCTCGTGCGCCGCGCCTCCCAAGATTGGCGCTGCGATAGGCGCAGAGTAAGGAGGCGGGCGCGGACAATGGCGGCGGCTGCTGCTGTCTCTGAGATAATAAGCCCTTTGAGTCCGCGATCGCGGCGTCGAGCACTCGCCCAAGGAACTCAACCGCCGCTTATTTTCTCATCGACGACTCTACAGCGTCGATGCGCAGGGGCCGGCTCGCTCTCCAAGTGATTGATAGTCCTTAAGTCCCACGCAGCACGCCGCATGAAAGACCGTTCAGTACACGTGCGAAGAGATCACCCATTCAGGACTTTGTTCACTACGACAAAGAATAACGGATTGAAGGGGAGTTAAAAACGTGTATGTTTATTTCCATTCATGATATTATATTTTTCTTTTCTTCTAGAGTTAAGGTTCAGTTTAAATTATTAATAACTGTTTATGAAACATTCAGTTTTATTTGTAGACATAGAATATTTTAACGTTGTTCCTCCGCGGTTATATCTTACACTTTTCCAATTCCAAGCCAATCCACGCAAACCAATCCACAAATTCCAATCCACTTTTCCAACACTTTTACAATTTCCCAAGAAAGATTTCAGATATTTACTGCTACTATCAAAAAATAAGAGACTTTTTCTTCAGATTTCAACCAAATACGAGTAAACTGTTCCTGTAATGCTTCAAATAATCCGTTTGCCATCAATATACACATTGATATTACTCGTAAAGTCGTGATCGAAACTCCTAAATCTAAGCAAATCAAATTTATAATTTTTTGACATTGAGACTGTACGATCGTAGTCATTTCATCTAACCCATCCCTTGTCATTTTATTCCATATCAGGTATTTCATGTTATATACATTTTTTGCTGGTACATAAATTCTAGTCGTTTTTTTTTCACCTATTCAAAAGACTCAAAAATGTATGTTCAAAGAAATATGTCCATCGTAGTCACTCAGCCAGATATAACAGTGACTCTTTCCAAATCGACTTTCCCAAAACATTGCTTCCCTAACTCGCACTGATCCGAAACACCAACACAACAACGAGAGAAAGAACTACGTTCACTCACTGCGTTCTCCTGACTCATCGAGGAGCTACGTCTTCTACACCAGGCGCGAATTCACAGCAAGAGAAATGAGGGACCCCCCCCCCCAAGTTTTCTGTACCTAACTATTAAATTTAACTTGTTTAATAACTATTTAATTTAAGCAGAAATATTTCTGGATAATCATTAAAAAGAATAAAATCGTATCGCAGCATGAGTTGAGTGTAGCCTGAGACATTTTACATAACCTGTGATCACACATTCAACCAAAACATTTTTAATTTCCCTGCCCAAAATTTGTGTTTGGATACGCCCCTGTATCCACACAAGGAAATGTGTGCCCGGCCGCCTAACGCGACGGTCCAGAGCCCAGAGACGGTGCGTGGGGCACGGCGCCGCGCCGCGAGGGGCGTCTGGAGCGGGAGGCGGGCGCGACGCCGCGGCGCCGGCGGCCTCTCAGTCGCCGCTCTTGGGCGCCGGCGCCGCGGTGAAAGCGCCCGCCCGCCCACGCGCCCTCGCTGGGCAGCCGCCGCCCCCTCTCGGCCACGCCCACCGTCTCGCCCGCCGCCCCGCTCGCTGCCTCGCCCGCTGCCTCGGCGGTTGCCTCGCCCGCCTACCCACCCCGACCCGCCCCTACCCGACCCGCCCCGTCCCGACCCGCCCCGTCCCGACCCGCTTCGCCACGACCCGCCCCGCCCGGACCCGCCCCGACCCGCCACGACCCGCCCCGCCCGGACCCGCCACGACCCGCCACGACCCGCCCCGACCCGACCCGACCCGACTCGCCCTGACTCGCCACGCCCCGACCCGACCCGCCCCGACCCGACCCGCCCCGCCCCGCCCCGCCCCGACCCGACCCGCCGCGCCCCGACCCGCCGCGCTCCGACCCGCGCCGACTCGCCCCGCCCCGACCCAACTCGCCCCGACCCGTCCCGACCCGACCCGACCTGACCCGACCCGACCTGACCCGACCCGACCTGACCCGACCCGACTTGACCCGACCCGACCCCTTCCCGCCCCGCCCGTCTGCCTGCCCGTCGCCTACCCGTCGCATACCCGTCGCATACCCGTCGCCTACCCGTCGCCTACCCGTCGCCAGTCCGTCGCCAGTCCGTCGCCAGTCCGTCGCCAGTCCGTCGCCTACCCGTCGCCTACCCGTCGCCTACCCATCGCCTACCCGTCGCCTACCCGTCGCCTACCCGTCGCCTACCCGCCGCCAGCCCCGCCTCGCCACGCCACGCCCGCTGCCCCGCTCACCTCCCTGTCACCCCGTTTTCCTTCCTATCCCTCACCCCTGTCCACACTCGGGTGACGCCCACAGCGAATGGCATGACCAGCAGAACAATTCACTCGAAGCACAAAGAGGTCCATGTGGGTCATGTTTTGGTATTACCTATTTAAGAACTACAATTTAATGTTTTGGAATTTTGCTACAGAGAAGTGTAAGCAATTCCTATTTCCGACTTAATAAATTGTTCTTTTGAACCCTATGTTATGTTTCTTAAATCAATTCATTTGACCCACTTTGTATTAATACAAATGTAGTTGGATTTTCAGCTCAGCACAATTATCTTGAAACAACAACAATAGTATCATCATAAACGCATACATTTATATTTTTATTGAATAATATTCCCAAACTACTTCACCGAACAATTTATGCCACAGTGATCTGCGAGTATCCATTTGTTTAAATAAGTGGGAGATTTCAACGCACGTATAAACAAGGAACGTAATTAGAGAATCATGTGGATATGCAGTTTTTTAATTTTCTCGCAAATACCTCTGTTGCTATGAAAATATGTGCACGTGCTCTCCTTTGTTCTTTTACCGCTTCTTGATCAAGCAGCACATCGCCAAGCAATTGCCGGAGCAGTACCCTAGCACATGGGCCACGAACCGCGAGTGATATTTTCTTTCTTATCCTTGTCTCCGTCACCTTGCATACACATGTACATGAATTACATTACTACAATTTTCGGGAGCTAACTGAAGCTTCCCGCGGCTGGTGCAGTGATCCGCTGGAGGAGTTTCTTGGAGGGCGGAAACTCCGCAAGTCGACTTGCAGATCAGCACGGTTGACATGTCCGAAATCAATAAAACTGTCATTTGTCGTAAATACAAGTTCTTGTATAATTGTTTAATTTTAATTTACAAATCCTCAAAAGTCATAAAAGGTTTAAATACCATCAGATAAATTTATACATTTGCTCCCATACGCAACATACAGATTTTAATGTTTGTTTCGTTGTTTTTTACGAAAAAATCTATCAAATTGATAAGATGACGAATAACCGAATGAGATGGCGAGGATCGATGACGTGCCTTCCCTGAGTGCGCGTGTTGAGTATTGAGCGTTGAGTGTTGAGCATTGAGTGTTGAGCGTCGAGCGTTGAGTGTTGAGCGTTGAGTGTTGAGCGTTGAGTGTTGAGCGTTGAGCGTTGAGTGTTGAGCGTTGAGCGTTGAGTGTTGAGCGTTGAGTGTGGCGTTGGTTGGTGCGTAGGCGGGGTGCACGGCGCTGCAGCACGCGGCGGCCGACGGCCACCTGGAGGTGGTGCGGCAGCTCATCCAGCACGGCGCCGACGTCAACCACCAGGACAGCGTGGTGAGTGGTGGGGATGCGACGTCGACGCCCATGTTTTCAAAACATCCATGTTTCTATAATAAACATCGATGATTTTAACAACGATGTGTTGAAGGCGATGTTTTTAAACATCGATGTGTTGAAGCCGATGTTTTTTAAACATTGATGTGTTGAAGCCAATGTTTTTTAAACAATGATGTGTTGAAGTCGATGTGTTTTAAATATCGATGTGATGAAGCCGATGTTTTTTAAACATCGGCTTCACCACATCGATGTGGCGAAGCCGATGTTTTTAAACATCGATGTGGTGAAGCCGATGATTTTAAACCTCGATGTGGTGAAGCCGATGTTTTTTGAATATCTGTTTTGTGCAGCATGTTTTTACGTGTTCGATGTTTTGTTCGTGGATAAAAAATTCCAATAATCACAATTTAGTAAAAGATCGAATGCGAAATAACAACTGACAGTATGTCTGTTAATGTGTTCGAACCGAACGAATGCGGTTTGTACTTCCTTCGTCGAGCCGACTATCCCTTGCCCGAAATAATTTTGATGTTCTGGTATTTCCTTCGTCTACCCTTGTATTTGGCACATGAAGGCAGTTCTATAACTTTTCAGTGAAATTTAATTATAAATGAATATAAACGGCCACTGTCAAATTACATTTTGTTGCGCTCGGATTTAATGTTAGACGTTACTAAATCAGCTTGAAAACATTGATGTTTGCATATATATAATTGCATGTGTATAAAGACAAAAGGATAGGAATGTCGAAGAAAAAGCTAGACCCCCCCATGGTGGAAAGATCTTTTCACCATGTTAGAAACGAATTGATTAATTTCAGTACGTTGAATTCTGATTGGTTCGGGCGAAACTTACGTTCCTGATTAGGAATGCTCATTTTTACTTTAAAATTGTACGGCCAAGTTTACAGCATGAAGTTACGTTCACGTTTGAATTGTGAATGAGGCCCAACAGAGTAACGCGTGAGCGTTTGTGGGGAGATGCGTGAGAGGTGTGTGTGTGTGTGTTGTGGGCAGCACGGCAACACGGCGCTGCACGAGGCGTCGTGGAAGGGCTTCAGCCGCAGCGTGGCGGCGCTGGGCCGCGCGCGCGCGCACCTGCACCTCAAGAACTGCGGCGGCTTCGCGGCGCTGCACCTTTGCTGCCAGAACGGCCACAACCAGAGCTGCGCGAGCTGCTGCTGGCCGGCTGCTCCCCCAACCTGCAGAACAACGTGAGTGCTCAACCCAGCGGCGCCCGAGATCGCCAAGGCAGTACGGTCCGGATTACATTTCCGGATTTAATCCCCATCTCGATCAGGTTTTTCGTCCAGTTTCCCTGATCCTTGAGCAAATGCTGAGATGGTCCCTGTTTTGCTTCTGGACATAAATGTAACTTCATTCTTTGTGCACGTCTTCTGAATTTCAGTGGGAAATATAGTTATTCAAATTATCGTTTTCCATATTATCGCGGCAAAAAGTATTATTCTTTCATGAAGAACATGAGGGTTCAGGGCAGGAATTTATTGCTAATTTACCTTTGAAAATATATTTTATTATATAGGAGCGAATATTTGTCAACAAAACTCGAAAAAACCTCTCTTTTCTGTATTCAAAATTCGACTAAAATATGGTTTAGGATAGAGACCACAGAATTATGAAAACGTGCACAAAATTCACTTCTCCCCATAGCTCGTCATACGCAGTTTTTAACTGTTTTTTGACGTAAATAAATAAATAAATAAATAAGTTGGTGGTTGACTGTTGTGCTTTTGAAGCTGTAGCTTCATACAATAGGAGTGTATGATTTGGTTACTTTAATAAGTATTTCGAGTGTTTATTTTCTTGTCCCGGGAACACGTGCTCAGTGGTGTGCAAACTATCAACGTTACTCCCCTCCGTTCGCAACTGTCAATCACCAACTTATTTTAATCGGATAATAGTGCCGTAATGCTCGGACCGAGGGGGTCGGCGGGTTCGAGTCCCGCCTCGGGCATGGTTGTATTTGTGTGCGTCCTTTCTCCCCCCCTACCATCACCATATTATGTCATCTTCACAGTTACCATCACTTTTAACCCAATAGTGATAGCTAATGACCAGTAGTTGATGCGACCTTATGTAACAAAAAAAACGTGAGTCCTCGCCGATCAACCCAGTGGCCGAGACCGCTAAAGGTGCATTCACACGGGACACTTTTTTTTCAAAGAATAAATGTCCGACACTCATTGGAAATCGAATGTCCTCATGTAAACAGTCACGAAAAAGTTGCAAGACACTTTTTGAAGTTCCGCGACATCGCAATTCACCTGTTCGTGTAAACAAACGCAGACACTTGACACTCGAATGTCTGATATTCAGTGTCTGGAGTTCGGAGTTTCTGAACATTTTTATAAGTGTCTGGCAATTTTTTACCCTTTTTTCATCATGAGCCAGTCAATTAAGCTCTGGAGCCACGATGAGCTTGACAAGTTAATTTCTTTGTATGAGAATAACCCTATTTTATGGGATATTAACGAGAAAGAATACAAAAATTTGCAAATAGGAAATTTCTATATTGCAATGGATCTTCCACTCGCCATTCATTCAGTAAAGAATGATAAGCACCGAGTTGTTCACGTCTACCTATCCATTGTTTTGTCCACACTCAACGCTTTTTTTCTTCTCTTGGAAATAATTGCAATAGCAATCGCTGCTGCGGCAACGTGATAGGGATCCATAATCAACCTAATCACGCTCGCCAAGTATCCTGTGTATCCCAAGATTATATGTCTACGTGTGAACGATCCGGACAATTTCTGGACACTTTTTCTAGACATTTGTGGCCCCCAAGATGTCTGCAATTTATTTCATTCCAATTTGTGTGCTCGTGTGAACATAATTGACATTTGTGTCCGACACTCCAGTGTCAAATGTCGGCAAGAAAGTGTCCCGTGTAAACGCACCTTAAGAGAGTAGTGCCGTAGTGATCTCGGACCGAGGGGTCGCGGGTTCGAGTCCCGCCTCGGGCATGGTTATAGTTGTGTTCGTCCTTTCACCCCCCCCTACCATCACCATATCATGTCATCTTCACAGTTACCATCACTTTTAACCCAATAGTGGTAGCTAATGACCTAGTAGTTGATGCGTCCTTAAATAACAAATTTGATTGCAATTGGTACGACAATTGGTTGTTTGTACGATTAATTGAATAATGACATTATAGGATTCATTTTTAATAATCGCCAATCCCTACTTATTATGCGTGCTTTCGGGTCCTCTGTACTTCAATTTTATCTCGCCTCTATCCCGTGCTCATCTTACCTTGCCCACCACTTCCAATCTCCCTCGCACAACCCAACTACACATCATCAGACATTCTCACGTTACCTTGCTATACCAATCCCTTGTCTCTCACCTTACGTCGACAACCAATCTCTTCTCTCCTACCCAACCTTCCCATCTCTTCCACTCAACTCAATTCAACCCTTCCAATCCAATCTCTTATTTAAAACCATCTCTCCCGTCCAACCCAACACATTCCCCAGCTCAATCCCTTGTATTCCTCCCAATTTCGTTGTCCCCGCCCAATTGCGTTTATTCCGCCCAATTTAGTTTCACCCGCTCGATTCCGTTTCACTCAATTCCGTTTCTATTGCCCAATTCCGTTTCTCCCGCCCAAGCTAGTTTCTACCATCTAATACCACATCTCCCGCCCAACCCAATGTCTCTCACCCAATCCAACCCTCACACTTAATCCCGCCCACCCACCCCATTCTACCTCCTATCCTACAATTCCACTGCAATACTTCATTTTATCCCCTACTATGCCACTCCCACTTCGTTCTACCTCTCGAATTCCACCTTACGTCTCCTACCCAACCTCATCTTGGGGCGGGAACAACACCTCTCGCAATCATTTCTACCCATCCCTTTTCAACCCACTTCATCGCACTTACCACATTCTATCACACTGTATTCCACCGTCATAAATTAATCACCTCATTCTATCCCTTCTATTCCCTACATCTTCATTCTAACCCACCGTCACAATTATCATCACACTCACTCTCCACGACCACATCTCATTCACATCGCATCATCTCAGCCTCCACAGACACTCCATCCACCTCCTAAGCCATCGCAACCCAACCCTACATCATAACTCTATCCCATACACCTCATCATCGTTCCCATCCTCCCTCACAATCAATTGTCCCAACCACCCCTTCCAACCTCTCCCCAACCCTCATCAAAAATTTTTAACACTTTATTTGCATATTTGAACTATCATTTCAACAGCTTTTAATGAACCTGTATCCTAGATATTATCAATCGTTCTAACCAACTCTTCCAGTCTCTCCCCAACCCTCATCAAAAATGTTAACACTTGATTCGCATATTTGCATTGTTATTTCAACATCATTTAATGAACCTCTATCCCAATCGTTCTAACTACCTCTTCCAGTCTGACCTTCACGAAAAATTTTTAACACTTCATTTGCATATTTGCATTATTATTTCAACAGATTTTAATGAACCTGTATCCCAAGTGTAATCATTCGTTCTAACCACCCTTCCAGCGTCTAACTCAACTCTCACGATCATTTTTTAACACTTCATTCTCATATTTGCATTATTATTTCAATAGCTTTTAATGTATCTGCATTCCAAGTGTAGTGTTAATGTGTGGCGTGGTGTGGCGTTTTCAGTACGGGGACACGGCGCTGCACACGAGCGCGCGCTACGGGCACGCGGGCGTCACGCGCATCCTCATCAGCGCCAACTGCCGCGTCTCCGACCAGAACAAGGTGAGCCCTCGCACACGGCCTCCATACGCATTTTTGCTACTCCCATTGTGTAATGCTGTCATTTGATGGCTGCAACCAGTTGCATAATGACAGCCATTACGGTAAAGATTTCATTAGTATACAGATTCTTGACCAATCACAGAGAAGTTTACAAACCAATTATTGACTCTTAATTAATAATTGAGAATCGTTTTAGTAAATGTTTCGTTCGTTGTATACATTAAAATTACTTTTGGTATTGTATTATCCTTGTCAGTTTTAATTTCTTTGATTATTAGTCATTTTTCGTCGAATATTATTTAAAATAAGTTGAATCGTAATTTTACTTTGATCCTGTTTGACTAGCGTAATACTCCCTCGCAGGCGGACTGGTGGCCAGAGCCACTTGCGGCAGCACTCGACGGTAGTGTTAGGGAGCTGTCCGCTGGTGGCCTCGGGTTAAACCTTTATGTCAACGGCCACGAAACGATTCAATGTAAAAATTTAACTTAAAAAAGTCGTAAAATATACAATATGAAATTCGATGTAATGGGTATTAACATACTCGTGTGAAGTTTACGATACTCCCCTCGTTCCTCGCTCATATCGTAATATCACATTCGTGTATTAATACCCATCATTACATCATCGTTTCATAATGTACTATTGTAGGAGTTGTGTGCACCTCATGAAAAGGAACACTTGAAGGAAGAATTGGCATAAACAGCAGGTTACCATGGACATGGTGTTGTTGATGGAGAGAACTGGTTTGCGTTTGCTAGTGAATGGACGCCAGAGTGTAGGCCTCTTGTATATCCATGTGAAGCCAACTAAATAAAACCCAAATACTAGCCTCTTCGGAAAAGATTAAATAAAACCTTAGTAGTAGTTAAAACTTGCGGAAGGAGATTACCAAGTGGAAACGGAGATGGTAAAATTGTCTATTGATCCCTGATGTATGAATTCATGAACAACATACTTGTTCTGTTTGCAACTTGAAGTGTTTTTATTTAAACTATCTCAAGAGAGAGCCCAACAGCAATCGTGTCTGGTTTGGATGATGCTGTGCCATGCGATCAAAACGTCGTAACCAAGGAGGCGGAGAAACGTCTTAAATACAAGAGTTTGGAAATCAAGATCATCCGAATGTGGAGCGCAAAAGCACTGGTCATTCCGATAGTCATCGGAACTCTGGGATTTGTTCCGCAAACTTTGTGTAACAACTTCGCTAAACTCCTAGGTAATGCAAAAGACTTGGAAGTGCAAGAAATTGCTGTAATTTGGAACAGCCCACATTTTGCTTAAAGTATTATAGAAAAACCGACAGTTCCTAGACCTGTTCCTTAGGTAGCAGGTAGAAACCTAGAGTTGATTTTATATTCAGGCGACTCGTAACAACTTTCGTCGTGATGAAGATGAAAAAAGATATGATGAATATGATATGAATAATAATAATAATAATAATGATAATAATAATAATAATAATAATATACTTAAACTATATAGTGGAATAAAAGTACAGTTTTTTTCGCACTAATGCTAAAAGTGTTCAAAAAAATCTGTGAATGCAACAAAGGAAACAAGAAACTTTCGTCTGACCGCATCAATTACTACTCGCAAAATAAAATCTTACTTTTAACACTCGTACCATAAACAACAAATCTCCCCCGAAATAATGAATCATTACAATACTAAATGACTCTTGTAAGCTTCTAGAAGTTTGAGCAACCTTACCAAGTCATGTTAGGGTTTCGAGATATTTTCCGTCTGCAATTTATAAAGAAAATTTGTTCTGCTGTGCGAAGCAGACTTCAAGAGCAGTCCACAACTTCGCAAAGGCTAACAGAACATTATAGAAAGATGGAGGAAGCGAGTAACGTTGCCAGGGTCTGTTCTAATTTCGCGCCTCACTGACCAAATGGCGCAGTTATTAAAGCTTTTTAGCTACCAACTGGCGTCATGGAGTTCCATCCTGAAAGCGTTTTCGAGAAGGAATTTAATTAAGGATTTAAGACTCATAAATCCACAAAAACCGTAAATGGATGCCGCTCAAAGGGTAGTTATAAAAATAATGATTAGCCGTGTTAGAATTGAATTCTGCAAGTAAGGCTTCTTAGAAAAATCTGATTCTTAAACCTTTGTTCTTTAAACGTCTCTCGAGAATATTTCATTAAATTGTCCATCTTTCATCAATATTTTGCACGCAGCTAATGACCTAAAATTTGACCAATTTATTCTTCAAACTTCGTTGATATGTACTAGTATGTATATAACAATTTGAAGAAGCTAGATTCAAAATGTCTGTATACCAAACCTATTTGTAATGTCTCCTTGGTGAAAGGTAAATGTAATCTGTAAATCTGGTAATAACAACTTTCTTATTTACCATCACAAAGTGAATAATCTTAGAGGTTATATTAACGTTGTTAGGTACAGCAGGAAATCGGGCTTCACGATGAAATTGATTTTATTTTCTAATATTACAAAAAAGGTAATAATTGCATTTTTATATTTCTACAATAGCTATTGCAAGACGCTGTCGCTATTAAGATGGTAACTAGTTTAAAATAGATAATCGGCTATTATGATTATTAGATGATTATAGAATGTGAAGTTCTCTCGAGTGGTATTGTAACTATGTGTTAATAAATAAAAGTAAGTAATTGATTAAATGGAAAACAGTAGGCAAGCAGGGTGGAAAAAGTAAGAGTAAAGGAGTCGGAAATGTAACGTGTGTTGTCTCCTATAACGTAACAGTAGAGTGACGGTTTATCGAAGGGGGAGGTGAAGAGAAGAGAAGAAAGTCCCCCTTACATATTTTCTTCGTCGAAAGTAATTAACAAATAATAAATTTGCTTTGATGTTTGAGGGGAAAATGTATATTTTTGTAGTTAGTTGCAAACAAGGAAATTTACAATCGAATTTTACACACTGCGCCCTTTTATTCGATGGGACAACGAATTAATCTGAGGGGTAACAGTCAGCCTTTCCTCCCATGTGTTAATCGTCCATATCCCCTGCGCTCCTGCGGCCAAAAGAGGAAACCTTTGTCGAGGAACTATAATGCACAAGGAAGAATATCCACCTCTTTTGAGCTGCTGTCTACATGCGTTCATTTCAACTACGTCAACACGTCACGCAGAATGGAAGGGCCATACTGCAAGGGGAAGGACCTGGAGACCAGGACGTCCTCGGATGTAGTCAGAAAAGCTGGTGCTCGGCTTAATCTCAAAGCATGGGCTGGCGGAAGTCAAAGCCCAAATTGAACCAATTGATTATTCCAGGATTTGTCCCATTTTTAAAGACAAAAATTGTAGTTACTAAAAACAATGCATTAGTTGAAATGCTTTTTTTTGTCAAACTTGTTTACAACGTTTCGATAACTGTTGGTTGTCATCTTCCGGTTTTCCAATACATAACTCTAAAAAGAACATTCACATAGTTAAAAATCGTGTATACATTAATAAAAATAAAAAATAAGACGTTAAAAATAAACGTTGTAAACAAGTTTGACAATAAAATGCATTTCAACTAATGCATTGTTTTTAATAACTAAAATTTCTGTCTTTAAAAATGGGACAAATCCTGGAATAAACAAAATACAGACAGAATCCAAGATATGAAGCAATTGATATTCCTCTCTGATCTAATCGCGAGTCGACACATGAAAACTAATTTGTTGTACGTTTCGTTTGAAGTACAATCCAATTTTCTTGTTACCTTTCCACTTCTTAACAAAATCACCTGGTGAATCGGCACATTGTTTCAGAGAAGAGACATTTCCTTTCACCAGTGAGCGAATAAAATGTTCGTCTGACTTAACTCAGCCAAATAAGAAGGATCTTCGATAATTTACTCAACACAAATACTTATTTCAGTCAGCAATAATATATTTTTCGCATGAACAATTCTACTGCAGATTTGTGTCCAACTTTATCCTACGTGAACTTATCTCGCAACATCCGAGATCAAACTAATGGTGCACACACTTAGCATCCAAATTCTTCTCATACAACAAATTAATCATTTTCTCGGTTATGATCTAAATTTACCGTTACACAATGGTGACAGACTGTTCTCTCGGCGTATTCAATGCAGCTAAAAAACATTCAGCTTTTCTTCTGACCTCTGTCAACCATGGAAATGTATATAATCAGTCAAAACACACCTAAACATCTGGCAAGTACGAAATAAATATTTTACTACGAACTCTATAATGCTAAATTATTAAATATTAAATTCCGTGGTGGCAGCAGATATATTGTGGTAATCCGTAATGATTATTAAGGATCGAAGAGATATCAGCCACAAAATATATAACGATATCAAATTAATATTGTATAAAGAGTAATCAGCCATACGCGTGTTTCGGGACTAATTTATCCATTTTCAGTGGCTCTAAGTATTATAGATTAACCCTCGAGCGGGCGCGCCTAATTTAGTCACACCAGCGGGCGCGCGTTGCACTGCGTGCAACACCATGATTTTTCTATTTTACATGCATGGCGAGTAAATATCTGATTATATAACTATAGTATAATAATATTTAACACATTTAGAATGAGTGTGTGTTGTAACATTAATAATTTTTTTTATTTCTACGAGTAATACAATTTTTAAAAAATCCTTTGCGTAATTACAAATGGTAAACTTACATAACTTCAAAATATGATTTATTCAGTATTAGAACATGTGATGCAGTGATAAATACACTTTGCATGCTGTTTGCAAGTGAATTGTCCACACATTTGACATCTGAGTGTTGTTGTCGTATTCTTCACCCGGCCGCACTTCACGCATTTGCCGCGTTTTTCTGTTTGGTTCTTGCTCTTCTGTGGACTCTTCCTTGCTATACCGGCTCAGAAATGCACGGATGTCCAAAGGAAGTGAAGAAATTTTTGCTCTTCTAACCATATGGTCTTGAAACAGCGAAAATGCCAAATTGTGTAAAAATTTTCTGCGGCTTCTTACGCAGTCTTGCATGTTGCTTTTCAAAAGAACGTGTGCATTCACACCTGCAATATCCAAAACTCTGAAGAAAAGAGACATTGGCCACCGTCTAGTAATTCTTGGACACGGAATACCAACTGCACATCTGATCCACAGTATCCACTCCTCCTTTTGTAGCATTATAATCCATGATGATGCATGGCTTTCTCGTATCACAGTCAATGTCAGGTTTGTCATGCATTGTTGAAAGAAGCACGACCGCTCTACTTTTCTTGGGCACATAAGAAACTAGAGTAAAATCTTTCTGGAATCCAAAAGTAGAGGATTCTACTTCACGTGTTTTGTTTGGTAGAAATTCTGGAGGTATTTCTTTTTTGTTTTTTTTCAAAGTCCCTAATGTTGTCAAACCAATATCTAACAGCCGTTTTGACAAACAATAGCTTGTGTAGTAATTGTCTGTTGTCACGTTTCTGTTGGTCTTATGTAATGTGAAACTAGTCTCACAACAATATCATCCGGAGAATTTGACATTTGGTAAGGGCTCCCTTCCTTCTGCTTTCCGCAGTACACTTCTAGGTTCCCAGTATAAAACGTTTTGGCACAACATAAGGCATAAATCTTTAGACCGTAGCGTGCAGGTTTGTTTGGAATGTACTGAACAAAACCACACCTTCCTCTGAATGGGTGAAGCATTTCATCCACTGTAACAAATTCACTTAAGCTGTAATTTTTTTTACAGTTTTCTGTGAACTCCTCCAATATTTCTCGAATAGCAGAAAGCTTATCATTTTCTTGCCGAGCATGCCGCGTTTCCTTGTCATCAAATCTGATAGACCGTAAAAGAAACAAAAATCTTTTGTAACTAAAAGCAGCCCTCACAATTTGCATTCCGCTTCCATCTGTTTGCCACAGCTCCTGGACATTAGCATGCTGCCCTTTCTTCGTCCCAATCAAGTAAAGCATGCCAATCACCGCTAATATTTCCGTTCTGTCTGTTTCTTGAGAATCTCTTTCACGAGAATACTGGACTTCAAGTTTCTTGTTTGCAATGTACATGTTTGTATACAATACAATCTTGTCTATTATTCCAAGGTCTATGAACTTGTGAAATGCCGATATTTCATTTAGAGCATCCTTTGCGCACAATTTTGGCCCTGGTAACACTTTCACTATATTTTTAGATCTAACTTTTGAAGTTTTGGTCAGAGGACTCTTATTCCACACGTAACTTTTATCCTTGCCGGTGAAGAAGTCATTTCCGATATGGTAGTTAATAATTTCACTTTCACTGTCGTCAGATAATTCCGAATTACTCAAATGATCATCTTCTTCAATTACTTCTTCATCACCGCTGCCAGAACTCTCATCAAAACATATTTCAACTTCATCATCCGAGAGCTCTTCGAGAATTCGTTGAATATCTTCATCCTTCACATTGCGAGACCTATATAAACGAGGAATATTTGAAATTAAAAAAAAAATGCAAATCTCATAATATTATGGTTTCGTGTTATTGGAGTTAGTGCGTGCTGTAGGTCTTTATCTATCAGACACGAGTAAAGAATTTGGCAAGTGTACTTACATCATTCACAAAGAGATCTAAACGCTTTTCTCACTTGAATAGGCGAAGAACTTACTATGTCAGCGTCTTTTTGGGAACTGACAACGATGCCACTCATTGCAATATCGCTTGAATGGACGCAATACGATCTGTTGCGAGAAACGTCTGATAGCAGGAAGACGTGCTATGCGAGGGGTTTCAGTATCGCGTTGACTCACTGGACCGGGCGCGCGTGGCACGGAGTGCAACGGAAAGCGTAGGCTGCGACAAAAGGCGCCAGGAAACTGCTATCGTTCGGTTGACAGACATATTACCAACACAGTTCGATGACTAATACTCTGCTGTTGGAATACTTTCCGTCCTCAGCAACGAAATTTTCCGTTAATATTAATGAGAAGCAAAAATGTATGCGTGTTGCACTCCGTGCAACAGCGCGCCCGCTCGAGGGTTAAATCTCACGTGTTTAATTGATATATACTCAGAGCCATTGTAGATGGTATAAATTAATCCCGAAATACGTGTTTATACTTATATTAATTTTATATTGTAATATATGTGGTTGATTCTTCCTCGATCCTTAAATAATAATCATTATTAAATATTAACTATACATGGATAATGCTGCACAAGTGGCAGCACGTGAACGTGAAGTAAGAAAAAGAGAACGAAAGGGGCGATGCGATTAGGAAGAGAGAAGAGTGTGTCCACCACGGTGTAAGATGTATAGGTGTGTCAACTAGTCGCCATTGAGGCAAATCTTCTGAAGCCAGTTTGAGGCTATTTCCTCGCTTGTCCGTACGATCGGTTTGGGTCGCGGGGTAAGATATACGTCTTAAGATGACATCTTAAACTGTGGCGATTACACAGTTTTACAAAATATTTCCAACCCATTTTCGTAACTGTTCGCTTTGTACTTTACCAATTCCACCGCGAAGCGACAAATCACCGATTTGAAATTAGAAATCAGCTGGCCACAGAGCTGTCGAATGGATCACGACCAATCACGACCGTGCCAAATGAGACCCAAAGATCGCAGCGCTTATATGCGAGAGCTAGCCTCACGTAAGCTTCAGTTTTAGACTGGGAGTGAACACACCTATATCTCTTACACCGTGTGTCCACTGACGATGCGAGCGCTGTGTTGCAGAACGGAGACACGGCGCTGCATATCGCAGCGGCGATGGGTCGCCGGAAGCTCACCCGCATCCTGCTGGAGGCTGGCTGCGACCGCTCGCTCAAGAACAAGGTAAGCCACACCTCCTCACCCGACGCCCCCGCACTGCATCTGCTCTCAAGTCTATTCAACCAACAAATCACTTCGGAAGTCAATTGGGTTTTACGTCTCAATTTTCTGTTTCAAAGTCACTTTTCTATTGTATTATGTTGTCAGCTGGCAAACTATTTTGCTTCAAACAATAAATGGAAACCTACTCCTTGCTGAACACTAATCCACATGTGAGATGCCTAAAACACGTTTATATTAGATCTGAGAGATCTTTTTTTGTTTAATTCGGTTATATTCAACAAATCTAATGTTTTAGTTTGTTACATACCCAAAACGTTTTTTAGTCGACGGCACAAAACTTACATCTCTGCATCATTTTGTGTACAAATAATAGTTCATTTTTATTGCCAAAATGCAAATCATCAAAAAATGTCAGCGTCGCAACAGAATTACTTAAGCACACCCCGTGAAGTAACTGAGGTGAAGCAACTAGTCACCAGGGTTCCTGGATGGGTGATCGTCTGGGAACCCCAGGATCCAACAGCGCCGGGCCCCTGGCCGAAGGCAATGACTGCCTACGACTGACGATGACGATGACGATATCTTAACATACTCCACGTTCGACCCCAGTATGGTTAGAGAACGTTGTTTGCGGAAAAGTAACATATTTCGAAAACTAAACATTTAATGCAGACAAGTGTTAATTAATCTCTACATTTCGACCTACAGTAATTATTACTATAATCCCAAATTATTTAACCGGAAGTTCGATTTGCCGGAAATAGGTATTTATATCGTTTAAAGAGCTCGTAAAAATTGAAAAGCTTGTTCAAATCAAACGGAAAAAACTGTGTATTTAATAAAATGCTATTCCATCCGCAGCACTTTGTGGATTTAATTATCGTTATTACCACAGTATTCTATTATTTTAGACAATAATGAACTCGTGCTTTAATGAAATTGATTATTTTACATTATAGTAATTACAATACAATTCAGAAAGTAATTAAGGCTAAGGTGGTAGCACAAACGAACATATTTAAAATCATTTGATTATGATTTGTAATAAAAGTACAAAAAACAGTACTACAGCAAAAACGATTTTTTGGTTTTTAAACCAGCGTCTCAATTTTATATCAATTTTTTAATGTCATCCCACAATAAGTGATAAAGTAAATTTTGTACATGAATTCAATGAGGATTTCTTGTGGTGAGTTGCGTCTCAATTTTGTGTCAATTTTTTAATGTCATTCCACAATAAGTGATAAAGTAAAATAATTGTACATGAATTGAATGAGGATTTCTTTTGGTGAGTTGTTGTATCTGACACCCGATAAATATGATTTCTGCGACGTGTATAGTAACTACTACATTCTCTATTTACACGCTTCCTTCCTTTTTATGAACGCTTCTGGAGTTTCAGCGGACTCGCGTATGCATGGTGTGACTTCTGGAGTTTCAGCGGACGCTTCTGGAGTTTCAGCGGACTCGCGTATGCATGGTGTGACTTCTGGAAGCTCAGAATCGCATACACCGCGTTCGGCAAAACTGTGGAATCATTCGTCAAAAGAAGCGTATAAATCGGTGTTGTAGATAACTGTAATAATGCAGGAAAATGGTTCGGTTGTGTCACGGTTAGCATGTGAAAACTATTACACCCAAGTTTGTATTTCAAACCCCATCAAAACTGTGGATTTAAAAAAATCCTTCGAGTGCCTTCCTTCGGAATGGAAGCGAAGCCAAGCCGGCCGCCCCACGTTGTAGATTTACTGCACGTAAAAGAAGCTTCTGAACTAAATTTAAATCCCCTGTTTTGTCGCTCCCCCCGATACTATCAAAGGGAGCGTAGCGAAATGTGATCAAGCGGAAGAGCAGGTCTAATGGCATGAGCCTCGCGACGTAAAAATCGCTCGCGGAATCGGATGTTATGACGACTCGCGGATTCAGATGGTATAACGGTCAGCATATTGGATGTTGTACCCAAGATTGCGGGGTTATATTCAACCCCGATCGAAGTCGTGGATTTTAAAGGGCGAAAAAAATCCTTCGTACGCCTTCCTTCGGAGGGGAAGTAAAGCCTGCTGTCCCATGTTAGAAGATTTACTTGCATGTAAAAGATCCTCAAGCCTAAATGACGCCTCTGAGCTAAATTCAAGTCGCCTGTTTCATCGTCCGAGATAATACCTTCTTTCTCGCTAGGTGGTGAAAGGAGCGTAGTGAAATTTGCGTGGTCAGACGGAAGAGCGGACCTGATGGCCCGAGTCTCGCCACGTAAAATAAGGCATTAACTAACTAAAAATAAGCCATCATTGATTGGTCCTTCGTACCGTAAAAAAATCCTTCGTACGCCTTCCTTCGGAGGGGAAGTAAAGCCGGCTGGCCCATGTTAGTAGATTTACTTGCATGTACAAGATCCTCAAGCCTAAATGACGCCTCTGAGCTAAATTCAAGTCGCCTGTTTCATCGTCCGAGATAATACCTTCTTTCTCGCTAGGTGGTGAAAGGAGCGTAGTGAAATTTGCGTGGTCAGACGGAAGAGCGGACCTGATGGCCCGAGTCTCGCCACGTAAAATAAGGCATTAACTAACTAAAAATAAGCCATCATTGATTGGTCCTTCGTACCGTAAAAAAATCCTTCGTACGCCTTCCTTCGGAGGGGAAGTAAAGCCGGCTGGCCCATGTTAGTAGATTTACTTGCATGTACAAGATCCTCAAGCCTAATGACGCCTCTGAGCTAAATTCAAGTCGCCTGTTTCATCGTCCGAGATAATACCTTCTTTCTCGCTAGGTGGTGAAAGGAGCGTAGTGAAATTTGCGTGGTCAGACGGAAGAGCGGACCTGATGGCCCGAGTCTCGCCACGTAAAATAAGACATTAACTAACTAAAAATAAGCCATCATTGATTGGTCCTTCGTACCGTAAAAAAATCCTTCGTACGCCTTCCTTCGGAGGGGAAGTAAAGCCTGCTGTCCCATGTTAGAAGATTTACTTGCATGTACAAGATCCTCAAGCCTAAATGACGCCTCTGAGCTAAATTCAAGTCGCCTGTTTCATCGTCCGAGATAATACCTTCTTTCTCGCTAGGTGGTGAAAGGAGCGTAGTGAAATTTGCGTGGTCAGACGGAAGAGCGGACCTGATGGTCCGAGTCTCGCCACGTAAAATAAGGCATTAACGAACTAAAAATAAGCCATCATTGATTGGTCCTTCGTACCGTAAAAAAATCCTTCGTACGCCTTCCTTCGGAGGGGAAGTAAAGCCGGCTGGCCCATGTTAGTAGATTTACTTGCATGTACAAGATCCTCAAGCCTAAATGACGTCTCTGAGCTAAATTCAAGTCGCCTGTTTCATCGTCCGAGATAATACCTTCTTTCTCGCTAGGTGGTGAAAGGAGCGTAGTGAAATTTGCGTGGTCAGACGGAAGAGCGGGCCTGATGGCCCGAGTCTCGCCACGTAAAATAAGGCATTAACTAACTAAAAATAAGCCATCATTGATTGGTCCTTCGTACCGTAAAAAAATCCTTCGTACGCCTTCCTTCGGAGGGGAAGTAAAGCCGGCTGGCCCATGTTAGTAGATTTACTTGCATGTACAAGATCCTCAAGCCTAAATGACGCCTCTGAGCTAAATTCAAGTCGCCTGTTTCATCGTCCGAGATAATACCTTCTTTCTCGCTAGGTGGTGAAAGGAGCGTAGTGAAATTTGCGTGGTCAGACGGAAGAGCGGACCTGATGGCCCGAGTCTCGCCACGTAAAATAAGGCATTAACTAACTAAAAATAAGCCATCATTGATTGGTCCTTCGTACCGTAAAAAATCCTTCGTACGCCTTCCTTCGGAGGGGAAGTAAAGCCGGCTGGCCCATGTTAGTAGATTTACTTGCATGTACAAGATCCTCAAGCCTAAATGACGCCTCTGAGCTAAATTCAAGTCGCCTGTTTCATCGTCCGAGATAATACCTTCTTTCTCGCTAGGTGGTGAAAGGAGCGTAGTGAAATTTGCGTGGTCAGACGGAAGAGCGGACCTGATGGCCCGAGTCTCGCCACGTAAAATAAGACATTAACTAACTAAAAATAAGCCATCATTGATTGGTCCTTCGTACCGTAAAAAAATCCTTCGTACGCCTTCCTTCGGAGGGGAAGTAAAGCCGGCTGGCCCATGTTAGTAGATTTACTTGCATGTACAAGATCCTCAAGCCTAAATGACGCCTCTGAGCTAAATTCAAGTCGCCTGTTTCATCGTCCGAGATAATACCTTCTTTCTCGCTAGGTGGTGAAAGGAGCGTAGTGAAATTTGCGTGGTCAGACGGAAGAGCGGACCTGATGGCCCGAGTCTCGCCACGTAAAATAAGGCATTAACTAACTAAAAATAAGCCATCATTGATTGGTCCTTCGTACCGTAAAAAAATCCTTCGTACGCCTTCCTTCGGAGGGGAAGTAAAGCCGGCTGTCCCATGTTAGTAGATTTACTTGCATGTAAAAGATCCTCAAGCCTAAATGAAGCCTCTGAGCGAAATTCAAATCGCCTGGTTTGTCGCCCGAGATAATACCTTCTTTCTCCGGTAAGAGCGGGCCTCATGGCCCGAGTCTCGCCACGTAAAATAAGGCATTAACTAACTAAAAATAAGCCATCATTGATTGGTTGACTGAAAAGCGTGACTTGTTGCAGCAAAACGAGACGGCGCAGGACATCGCGGCGCGCAAGGACCTGGGTGAGATCCTGGCGCTGCTGACGGGCCGCCCCGGGGGCGGCGGGCGCGCGCGGGCGCAGCGGCGGGGGCGGGGCCGCGGGCGGCGGCGGCGGCAAGGGCGGCGCGGCCAAGGGCGACAAGAAGCGGGAGAAGAACGAGAGCGGCACCAGCAGCAAGGACTCCAGCGGCCGCCACAAGGACAAGAAGAAGGTAGGCCACGCGACCTGCTCCTTCCTCTTGGGGGGGCTTTTTGAGGTCATGACTCGAGAGGTTATCGTCAGGGGCGTAACTACCGTCCACCCGCCAGGTCCAATTTCCTGGGGGCCCCAGACACAACGGGGTCTCCAAAACAATTTTTTTTGTTCAACTAAACACAGGGCTCGATTCTGAACTTTGACACGAGAGGTTAATGATTAATGTAATTATTATGATCATTATATGATGATTGATGATATGATGATCATTATATGATTATTATCATTATGATTAATAAAGTTTCTTTCAGTTTCTTTTCATCGCGCTTTTTTATTGTTGGAAACGTTTTTGGGGGGGAGGGGCGCCCAATTTACTTTTTGAACCTGGGCCCCAGAAGGACGTGTTACGCTTCTGGTTTTCGTTATTAACAGGGAGATGATTTTTAAGTCTTAAGATCTCTCTCTCTCTCTCTCTCTCTCTCTCTCGTCTCTCTCTCTCTCTCTTCTCTCTCTCTCTCTGTATGTATGTGTATATATATATATATATATATATATATATATATATATATATATATATATAAGCTTTTAAATGCACGCATTTGTGGTCTAAAATCTCCGAAATATGCACTTTATGCAATTAAAATTAGCAATATTTCCTTCAATTTACAAACCTTAAAATTTTAAAAGAAGCTTGCTTGTAATAAAAAGATATGTTTTTGTGCAAACATAATATAATCTACCTTACTTTTCGGTATATATTCAGCTTAGTGAAGTACGTTGAATGTCTTGTTGCATTTCTTCTGCCTTGTTAAAAAAATATATCAAGAAATACCCTATCTTTGCACAAATATTTTATCGTCTGTAGAAAAAAATTGCACAAACTGTGACATGCTCTCCCTAATCAATGAACACACACAAATAAATAGATTCTATGAAAAAATGAAACGTTTTAGAGAAGTCTGAATTTTAACGAAATGCGCAAAATATGCACCTATAATTACAGGAATATGCACCAACAGGAAAAATCGGTCAAATATACACTAACATATTAATCCAATTCGTACCGAATGTCTACAAATTTCACTTAGCTATGCCCTGAAGCAAAAATATGCAATTCATAGAAATCTGCTGCTTTGCTGTTAACGTCGCGTCGCCGATATAGAGCAAATAACGAACGCGTTTGAAATTGGTTAACCGAGGCAGTACCCGAGGTTTATTACCAACCAAGTCTGTTATTTGTCATAACGCCCATGTGTAGATAACAATACTTTTCGTTATACTAGCTTCTTAAATGAAACGAGTGGTGCTACCACAGCA
Organism: Acheta domesticus; assembly: GCA_031308135.1. Lineage (NCBI taxonomy): Eukaryota > Metazoa > Arthropoda > Insecta > Orthoptera > Gryllidae > Acheta > Acheta domesticus. The sequence goes on from JAHLJT010002630.1 coordinate 23,396,332, forward strand.
TATACCTTTTGGCATTATTTTTAACTTTCAAAATTTTCGAAAATTCAGTGATTACTACAGATATTGCACTTGCTCCCTTCTTTCAAGTGTCCCTTGTTCTATTCGTGGGAAATAATAGAGAAATAACCTACGTTTCCCGGCCCTTGATTACAATATTGTCTCTTCGTATTAGGCATGAAAGTAAAAATCGTATAAACAAGAACTACCTGTTCTTGAAATAGTAGTGATCTGCATTCCTAGCTTCAACTCATTTGTTTCGATTGTTCTTAACGGGCAGAGGACTGTTAAACTCCTTAACGAACGCTCGTCGTTAAGAGTTTCGTTCCTCTGCTTGGTTCAGTTATGTCGATGTAACAATACAATCTCACGAGTCATGAAGTCGCGAGTGAATTGATCTGTGAAACCCGGAACCTAAAGGGTATTAATGAAGACACGATTAAAGTTAACCATATTATACTCTTCCTTCTTCACTTTCTTAGTGTATATTTGACCGATTGTTCCTGTTGGTGCATATTCCTTTAATTATAAGTGCATATTTTGCGCATTTCGTTAAAATTCAGACTTCTCTAAAACGTTTCATTTTTTCATAGAATCTATTTATTTGTGTGTGTTCATTGATTAGGGAGAGCATGTCACAGTTTGTGCAATTTTTTTCTACAGATGATAAAATATTTGTGCCAAGTAGGGTGTTTTTTGATATATATTTTTTATCAAAGCAGAAGAAATGCAACAAGACATTCAAAGTACTTCACTAAGCTGAATATATACCGAAAAGTAAGGTAGATTATATTATGTTTGCCCAAAAATAAATCTTTTATTCTTTCCCCTTATTTTCCTTATCATTTTCCATCTTCTCTTTTTTTCAATCTCTCAGTGTGATTTAATATCCTCCTCCTGCTCCTCCTCCTTCACTTCCACCTTTTCTTCTTCTTCTTCTTCTTCGGAAAGTAATTAAAAAGACGCCATCAAACAAGGAATACTTACCGTCATCACAAATACCAACATTTGACCAGATATCGTCTTCCCACTTTCTCAAAACCTCCCTTAACCGTCCTTCTGTACTCACGACTGTTTTTCTCCGAAACCAGTGGTGTTCGCTTAGGACAGGTTTCACTGTAACATTTCTTGTGATTGCAGCACAAGAACGAGCACGGTGCACACAAGGTGCACTTCGAGAAGGTGGCCGGCGGCGGCGGCGGAGGAGGAGCTGGCGGCGGCGGGGGTGGCGGCGGCGGCGGTGGGGGCGGTGGGGGCGGGAGGCACTGGTCGCCCTACGGCTGCCATTACTTCCCCGACCCGCGCGCCTTCCCGCAGCCGAACCTCGACTCGCTGCCGCACGAGCCCCTCAAACGCGGCGAGCAGTACTACCTCGACCTGGCGGGCAACATCCGCAAGGTACGGCCACGTCTGGAAGAGCTTTGATAGAAATTTGCGACTTCGGTGGTACAGCGGCGTATCAAATCGAAGCCGTGGATTTTTAAGGGCGAAAAAAAACCGAAGTGCGCCTTTAAAGGGGAATCGCGTCTTTTCGTAGAGAAAGTCAAGCCGGCTGACCTACGTTATAGATTTACTGCTCACTTCTAAAAGATCTTTCTGTGGTGAATTCTAATTGCCTGTTTCGTCGTCCGAATGATACCTTTTTTGCTGCTAATTGGTGATAAATTCGTCGCTAAATACAACACTTTCCGCCTACCAGGGCCGAACTCCATCCAGTTCAGTGGATTCAAGACAACCAAATCATCCTCTTTCAATGTACTTTCTTTCTTCTACCAACTATGTAACTTTTAGATGGCGCCCAACTCCAATTAAAGATTCCAATTAAGTACAAAAAGAATTATTCACGATTAATTTCAAGCCATCAATTTATAAAATTAATTAACCCAACATTAGAGTATGTAATGCAGAATGGGCTCGTAACCGTACGACGAAGCTGCGCGATGGATTAAATCACTTCCAGCCAAGCTATTTGAAATAAGGAATTCAATTCTTGATTTCCATGTCCCCCACCTAAAAACAGAAAAGAACAAAGCATTCTCACTCGTTTAAGAATTGGGCACTCTAGATTAACACAGGAATATCTGATGACCAAAGAAGATCCTAAATTATGTGAATATTGTAAAATTCCACTATCTATACCACATATTCTAATACAGTGTCAAAAATATAAAATATAAAATATAATATATATAAAATATAAAATATAAATATAAAATAGAAGAAGAAAGTATGATTTGTCCAATGATATTAAAAGGTTACTGAATATTAAAAAAGTAATGAATTTTTTACAAGAAATAAACATGTACGATCTTATATAAACCTTTAAAAATAAAACTGTGCTTGTGATAGGTAATTGGAATTTTCCAATAACGCTAAATAGGAAACTATATTATAATAAGAAGTGTTCATAATTTTTTGTACCATTTTGTAATAATTGTGGTCGCTCATGACCTAGCAGTTCATGCGACCTTAATAAATAAAGAATAATAAAAAAAGCTCAACAGCTTTCGATGTACAGCGTGCCCACATCACTTTCCGAAAAAAACGCGAAAATACAGGGAAATTATTCTGGACAAGTCAGAAAAAATCAGAAAGTTTGTAGAAGTAAGGCAATTTTTTCAGATAATTGTAAAGCTAGATAATATTCCGTTTAAAGAAAAAGTGCGAGAGCGTGCTTTCCAGGAAATCAGTTTGACGGTGGTCGGGCTTCCCAGATTTTGAATACAATCAAATACTAGTTACATTAGCGCATTGAATGTATGGTTACAATAAAATCCCGTTGCAATAACTCGACACGGTTTTAACAAAACAGTTTTTACATAAACAAGTCGAGTCTTCGCAATTATTGAGTAATGATGAACATTTATTAAACAAATTACATCACCTCCACTCTCACTGCACACGAAATCAAGAGCCCATTCGACTGAAACTTGTTATACGTACGTCTTCTTGCGTCCCGCCATGGACCGCCTTCTGTGCATTCCTGAGGAATCGGAGCGCGGACTTGCCTTGGTCGCGGGCACTGCGTGCCCTTGCAGAGCGCAAGCGCGCTCCGAGCACGTAGGTGCTCCGTTTGACAGCCCTAATCTAAGCTATCCGGGACGAGCAGCGTCTCCAACTAGACAGTGACGCGGCTCGCCTCGGATAATCTAGATAATACACACTCCGGCCGCGGAAGCCAACGCAATCGACAAGGAGTTTCGTTGGCGAGTTGATAGTGAGTGCCTTATTTTACGTGGCGAGACTCGGGCCATCAGGCCCGCTCTTCCGTCTGACCACGCAAATTTCGCTAAGCTCTTTTCACCTAGCGGAGAAAGAAGGTATTATCTCGGGCGACGAAACAGGCGATTTGAATTTCAGAGGCGTAATTTAAGCTTGAGGATCTTTTACAAGGAAGTAAATCTACTAACATGGGACAGCCGGCTTCACTTCCCCTCCGAAGGAAGGCGTACGAAGGATTTTTTCGTCCTTAAAAATCCACGGCTTCGATCGGGTTTGAACTTGGGTATGACAGTCCGGCACGCTAACCGTCACACCATCGAATCGAGGTGAAAAGCGTGTCCGAAAGGGAGAATCGAGAGGGCATTGCATGCTTGGTGGTTGCAGGGCCCCGTGGGCGTGGGCTACACGTGCTACTGCGCGCCCTTCTTCCGGCACATGGAGGCGCGCCTGGACCGCGACAAGCAGGAGCTCAAGCAGCACATCGACCAGGCGCACCAGCGCCTCGACCAGAAGGTGAGCCCACGCGCGCCACCCTACTCGTCCCCTCCCCCGCTCGCCCTCAAGTGGACGCGCGAGTGAATGCACCGCCAGGGTTTTCCTCTGTATCTCTTGCCCCCACTACTCTTATCGCTTCCTTATTTCTGGTTTTATTTTTCTTTATTTCTTCAAGTTCTTATTTTTCTTATCCCAAGATTGTTCTTTTTGTACGTTATGTTGTATCTAAAAGCTCGTTATTCTATTTGTCTCTTATGTTTTCCCTAGCTTCGCCTGTCCTTTCACTACCTGTGTTTGCGAATTTGCATAATTCTTTCTGCAGTCTTCTGTATCATCTTCATTCTCTTATCCTGTTGCCTAAATTTCCTCCTAAGGGATCTTCATTTCTTCGCCTAAAGAAAGGAGAAAAGATATAGAAATAAAAGGGGGCGCGCATGCAGAGTTTATTCAGCTTTTTGTTCATTTTTTTATTAATTGCCTCCTCCTTTTTCTTTCATTTCCTATGTCTCCATCTTTCTACTTTTCCTTCTCTTCAAATCGCTTCTCCTGTTCCTTTTTCACTTCAATGTTTCTACCTTCTCTTCCTTCTCCTCCGCCTCTACCTCCTCTTCCTTTTGTTCCTACTCCTACTCACCTTCCTATTGCTATTGTTTCCAATCCCTATTCCTACATCCCTTCCCATCTCCTCTCCATTTTGTATCTCCACTCAACTTCCTATCTCCATTCCACTTCCTATCTCCACTCAACTTCTATCTCCATTCGACTTCCTATCACTACTGCACTTCCTATCCCTACTGCACTTCCTATCTCTACTGCACTTCCTATCCCTACTGCACTTCCTATCCCTACTGCACTTCCTATACCTACTGCTCTTCCTATGCCTACTGCACTTTGAATTCCTATTCCATTTCCTATTTACAGTCCATGTTTTATTACGCCTATTACACTTATTCCTCCCTCTTCTCCTTCGTACTCATTACTACTCCTCGTTCTCTTTCTTATATCCTTCTCTCTCTTGATTTTTCTTCCTCCCCTCCCGCCCCCCTCGGCCCAGTCCGTGCTAACAACGGCCTCCCGCTCGCGCAGGTGTCGAGCCTGGAGCGGCGCACGCAGGGGCGGCTGTCGGAGCTGACGCGGTGCGTGGCGGCGGAGCGCGCGCTGTGCGAGCAGCGGCACGCGCGCCTGGCGCAGTGGCTGGCGCGCGGCGGCGCGGGCCGGCGCTCGGAGCGCGCGCCCCCGCGCCCGCACGCCCTCGACGACCACGACGCCCACGACGCCGCGCACGCGCGCCGCCCGCCGCCCGTGGCGCGCGCGCGCTCCCTCGAGCTGCTGCTGGACGCCGCGCCGCCCGACGACGACGCGGTGGCGGCGCTGCGCCGCCGCCTGCCGCACCAGCCCGCCCACGCGCCGCCGCCGCCGCCGCCGCCGCTGCTGCACGACCCCAGGTGAGCGGCCTCGGCAGGAATGGGACCGACTGCGAAGACCTCGGGACGGGAGTCTGAATAAATGTTACAAACTTCTAACTCCACTTGACTGAATAAATCGGAATAAATGTTACAAACTTCTACGTTCACTGGACAGGAGTCAGAATAAATGTTACAGACTTCTACGTCCACTGAACAATAGGAGTCAGAATAAATGTTACAAACTTCTAGGTCCACGAGACAGAATGAATCAGAATAAATGTTACACACTTCTAAGTCCATTGGATAGGATGTATGAGAATAAATGTTACAGACTTCTAACTCCTGTTCAAGTTGCCTCTGAATGAATGTTCCAGACGTAAGTCCACGGTATACAATGCCTCAGAATAAATGTTAGATACTTCTCAAATCATTGTATAGATAACTCAAAATAATGTTACAAACGTTTAAGTCCATTGACTGGAGGAGTCAGAATAAATGTTACAAACTTCAAAGTCCACGAGACAGGATAAATGTTACACACTTCTAAGTCCCTTAGATAGGATGTATGAGAATAAATGTAACAGACTTCTAAGTCTACTGGACAGGAAAAGTCAGAATAAATGTTACAGTCTCCGACGTCCACTGAACAGGACGAGTCAGAATAAATTTTTCACACTTCTAAATCCACTGGACAGGATGTATCAGAAGAAATGTTACTCCACTGAACGAGGCGCTTCTGAATTAATGTTACTTTGAAACCGCTGTACAGGTAACTCAGAATAAATGTTACAAACTTCTGGAGTACATAGGGAGTCCAAGACGAACACTTTTTGCCAAATTTCGTACAGCGAAGTTACACATGTGGCATATGCCTTCGATTGCTAGATTGCATTATGTATTCTCTTTGTATTCTGACGGAATTAAAGAGATTTGACCTAAAGGGATCATCTTCAATTCCTTATATAGCCTGAAACTTAGAAATAATAATTCCGAGTCAACCTGTACAGAGGACTGGCGTTAATAACAAAATAAGCTGCGGTGACTGCGTTGTTCCAAACGAAAAGTACTCGGTTGAAATTTCGCAGTGATTAAATAAGTGTAATGTCTATGACATGGTCCAGGTAGTATAGTATTTCAGTAGTCTTGCGATTATCAGAGTTACACAAGTCTTCTAGCTACTCGAGACAGGCCTCAGAAAAAATAAATACGTCGGAACACTGAAATGTATAAATTTGTTAGATGAGTAGTAGCATGCCCTCTAGAGCGTTGAGTGATACCGTTACTGGTTCTAGTAATATTGGTACTAACTCGAATTTGATGAGCCCTCAATTTGCTCGTCAAACTTTGTTTTCCATTAACACACTCACAGTCTATTTCACCAACCATGATCAGTAGCGGTGAGGGATGTCAAACCCTGACGGCTCGTTAAACGCCAGATTTACATTTAACTAAAGTCGTTTCGCCTGATGATCGACAAACATTCGTCAAGTTTTGATGGGGCGGTACCCTACCATTAACATCTTTTGACGGCCCGTTAAACTCCTGTTGTAAGACGTGTATTATATTTCGTTTACTTTATTATTTTACTCTTTTACTTTTCATGTAAAGCGTGTGAGTTAATAAGGGAGATAATGCTGATTAACTTTTGTATATTTAGAAACCATGGGTCCAGAATGAGCAATTATTTAAAAACATATGAATTCGACAATGCTCGAATCGTAACGAAGTACAGAATGTCGAAGGCGGTCTTACTGAAGATTTTAGAAGAAATAACCTGCACCGGTAGCCTAACTTTTAACCAAATGTTTTTAAACCCTTTGGATACTTAAATTTTTGTGTAGATAAGATCATATTATGTACAAATATAGTGAGTGTTAAAAGAGCTCATCTTGGAGTAAAATAGATGTTTTTAAGCATAAATAAAAGTTTTCAAAAAAAGGCTGGCGTCCCAATTAAGACAATACAGCTTGATACTTAAATCACCGTTAGTTACACGCCGACAACCTCTAATAACAAAATAATTTCGAAATCTTCCATCGTTGGAGCAACTTCTTAACGAGACCAAATTCAATCACTTTACTTGAGGTTAGTCAATGTAGTAGCTGTGTTCGCGTAGCAAAGTAGCACTTTCCCGGGGCACTGTCACTATTTTCAATCACGTTCATATCTCAAACAGGGTAGTACTCATCTGATGCAGGGACTCGACGCTTTTCATCCACTGCCTCCCACTGTCATAGGCTCCGTTGTCCTTAAAAAACCGGCCTGAGAAGTTTCGTTTTCCCCACAGCAAGCGATAATGCACCGTGTAATTAAAATCTGTAAAATGAATGACGCCGATATGTCATAATCAACTTCGAACAGGCGAAGACTTCAACGCTGGATTCAACAACGAACCCACGTAATGAAGCTGTCGGTAACTTGCAAACTTTCAAATACAGAGCTACCAGGCCGCATTTCCATAATGATCCAATCCCTTCTGTACGGGATACTTAATGATACTAAATGGTCAAATCTTTTTACCATTCATACCATTAAATATTTTGTTTCATAACATTCACTAGCCACCACTGTCTGGAGGAGAATTCTAACCACTGCTCTGTTCGGTAGTTTTCCATGGTTTCTCGAATCAGTACCAGGGGAATTTCGAAGTACCTTAACAAACGAGCCACTGACTGCGCGCGATCTTTCCTTCCTCATCTTTGTCTCCTCTCCCCCTAAACACACACCTTTACCTTACACGCAGAACACAACCGCATATGTCGGGGGACCACTCGGGAGCCTAGAGCTGAGGAACAGAGGAATTTCATGGTGGGTGAAATACAGCGCAAGCCGACGTTTAGGTTGTCGCCGGATCTCATGCCCAAGAGGAGGAGGAGGAGAAGGAACACTGCTATCTCTCGTGATGTAACATGCAGTACACCTTCGGGTCTAAAGACCTAAGCTGACACCCGGAAACACGAAATACTCGCTCTTTCACTCGTTCATTCACTCGCTCATTCGCTCGCTTTTTCAATCACTCATTTACCGCTCATTCGCTCGCTCTTTTACTCGCTCTTTCACTCACTCATTCGCTCGCTCTTTCACTCACTCATTCGCTCGCTCTTTCACTCTCTCATTCGCTCGCTCTTTCACTCGCTCATTCGCTCGCTCATTCGCTCGCTCTTTCACTCGCTCATTCGCTCGCTCATTCGCTCACTCTTTCACTCGCTCTTTCACTCGCTCATTCGCTCGTTCATTCACTTGCTCAATCACTCTCGAATTCACCCGCGCATTCTCTCGCTCATTCACTCACTCGAGTAGCCATGATGCTCAGCAAATATTCGCTTCCTTCGATTCCCAACAGACTCTCACACTGCGGGTAATGTGAGCGCCGTATGTTCGTCGCTCGGCAAATAGAGAGCAACCCTTCCCCTCATTCGAAATTCGCTGGTCACTCACCGACTGCCGACTGTGAGGCGGGCGTATACTTTGACTTAAATACAGAGTCCGTTGACGTTTAATCATCCAATCCACTACTGTAGTAACGTTGAAGCTCCCGAATGGATGGCATCGTAACAGCTGATTGAACGTCAATGGACTCTAAATCGAAGTACAGCCTGAAGGTGGCTCCCCACATTCGCTATTCGGCGAACAGCGAGCAACCGCTCGCCAAATCACGAGTAGTGTGGATGGGTCGCTTGCTCTTTGCCGAGTGACGAACATTCGGCGCTCGCCCTACCCACCGCGTGTCGGTCTTTCAAGGCGACTCCACACATTCGCTATTCGGTGAACTGCGAGCAACCGCTCGCCGAATCCCGAGTAGTGTGGATGGGTCGTTTGCTATTTTCCGAACGACGAATATTCGGCGCTCGGCGCCTACCCGCCGCGTGTCGGTCTTTTGGACATGTCAAAGGGAGCGAACATTCGCCGAACACATGAGCTGTTGGGGATCGGGCGAGCAGTAAGCTCGCTGCTCGGCGAATGCCGAATGTGTGGAGCCACCTTCACTTACACCATGTTGGCTTTCGCCCATTCAGTTGTCTGACGCTGTGCAGGTGCTGGCGCGCGGAGCTGCGCGGAGGCGGCGGAGGCGAGTGCGTGGGCGGCGCGGAGCTGCAGCGCAGCTGCGACGCGCTGCTGGAGCGTCCCCCGGCGCCGCGACGGCCCCCGGCGCCCGCCCTCGACGGCCCGCCGCGCCCCGACGCCCCGCGCCAGCGCAGGTAGGCGGCAGGCGCCGGCGCGCCACGAAAGCCACAGCCCCGTGATGCAGAGGGAAGCGCGTATCAAAGCTTTATAGACTTCGTGGGAGTCAGATGGGCGGCAACGCTGAACCCTGGCTGCGAGAAAATAAACAAATCCGCGCAAAGCTGATTGCTTCAGAGCAGGTCACATGACGTACAAGAGAGAGAACTGTCAGAGTCACTTATACGCTGCCGCTAGTGTAGATGCGGTCCCTAGATGCATATGTCTAGGGACAGCAACTTGGAATACCACTCTGGCTTTCGCCAGAGTCCATAGATAGAGTAGCGCATTCCATTGTTCCACCGATCTCGCCATTTTATATCCAGTTGTCAGTAGAATTGGACCTGTATTCTGTGTTTTGTGAGACACGAATCTATTCTTAAGTTAATGAAGGTTCCATATTGATTTTCAGACAGTCGTAATGTTTATTCAAAGATACATATATAATAATTCACTTGGCTACGTTTCGGAGACTAGATGTATCTCCATAATCAGGTCTTTAAATATAATATAATGTTACTTAGTTACATGATGTCAATCATAACCTATGAGATGAAATAATAAAATTACAAATGTGTTAAAAACAACATATCAAAGCTTTAAATTTCTACAAACTTGCATTAATTCTTGATTACACTGCACTAAAAAAGTGAAGGGAAGCACGTAGTAAAAGAAATTCCATACTCACATGAAGCTGTAGAATATAAAATTTATTTGGAAGAATAAGAAAAGAATAAATTTCTTCTTTCGTCCAAATAAATTTTGAAATGTCCAAATAAGTCTTGAAAAATAAATGAATGAACGCGTGAATATTATCGAATCCTAATAAACGAACCACTTATGGAATAAGTAATTTCATAACATGTATTGTTAGAGTACTTCAATTGAACTGCTAAATGCTTACTGCAGAATCACAGAGCGTATTTTTCTCAGTAACAGCGACTCTAAACATTTCTATTAGCTACGTCATACCCAATTATAGTAGATATCAACAGATCACGACATAGAGATCTATATCACGCCATGATGAAATGACTGCGTTCAGTCCCCATTCTTGTGAGGTCCGATTAAATTAAGAAGGTGATTGACATTTGTGAGTGGAGGGGAGCGACATATCCAGGTCGCAAACCATTGAGCACGTGTTACCGGGACACGAAAACAAACACTTCAAGAATACGTGTAAAAGTGTAAAAAATACGACAAAAGCCTAACCTCAACGCAACTCATCACAACACAGTACACATTGCGCGCGCAGCACGGGCAGAAACGCGGGCGGCGTGGCGGCAGGGAAGTCGCTGTGCGATGCTCAAATGTTCCCCGTGTTCGGCAGTGGCAACTGAGCGACCTGACACGTCACGTTTTGTCTCTCTGGTTGGCAGCTGCCATGGAAACGAGAGAGGCGTCCTGACGTCACACAGAACTGTCAATCGCCTTCTTAATTTAATCGGACCTTACATTTAAGACTTGACACGAATAGACAATGCCCGAACGGGGCGTTGACTTGCAAAGAGTGTCCACTTGGACCCTCAACGAGCCTTTCTGCGCAGGGTGGGCTCCGGCGCGCTGGACCGCAGCTTCGACGTGCTGGTGGGCGATGCGTCGCCCCCGTCGCCCACATCGCCCGCGCCGCCCACGTCGCCCGCGCCGCAGCCGCGGCCGCGCGCCTCCACGGCCGGCCCCGCCCCCGCGCCCGCGCCCGCGCTCCCCCAGGACGACGCGGAGCCCGGGGCGGCGGGCGCGGGGGCGGCGGCGGCGGCGGCGGCGGCGGGCGAGTGGGCGCGGGAGCAGCCCGGGCGACGCTCCGTGCACGAGATGGTGGCGCAGTTCCAGAGCGCCTCCGCGGCCTCCCAACAGGTGAGCCCAGGAACGGAGCGGTCGACTGTTGAGCATGGCAGAGTGGCTGGTTGTCTTTTGAGGAGATCCAATCAGAGTGGATGGTTGTGTTTTGCGTAGAGCAAATCAAATCAGAGTGGATGGTTGTCTTTTGAGCAAGGCAAATCAGAGTGGTTGGTTGTCTTTTGAGCAGAGCAAATCAGAGTGGATGGTTGTCTTTTGAGCAGAACAAATCAAATCAGAATGGATGGTTGTCTTTTGAGCAGAGCAAATCAAATCAGAGTGGTTGGTTGTCTTTTGAGCAGAGAAAATCAGAGTGGTTGGTTGGCTGCTGAGCAAGGCAAATCAGAGTGGTTGGTTGTCTTTTGAGCGAGGCAAATCAGAGTGGTTGGTTGTCTTTTGAGCAAGGCAAATCAGAGTGAATGGTTGTCTTTTGAGCAGAGAAAATCAAACCAGAGTGGATGGTTGTCTTTTGAGCAGAGCAAATGAAATCAGAGTGTATGGTTGTCTTTTGAGCAGAGCAAATCAAATCAGAGTGTATGGTTGTCTTTTGAGCAGAGCAAATCAGAGTGGATGGTTGTCTTTTGACTAGAGCAAATCAAATCAGAGGGAATGGTTGTCTCTTGAGCAGAGCAAATCAAATCAGAGTGGATGGTTGTCTTTTGAGCAGAGCAAATCAAATCAGAGTGGATGATTGTCTTTTGAGCAGAGCAAATCAAATCAGAGTGGATGGTTGTCTTTTGAGCAGAGCAAATCAGAGTGGTTGGTTGTCTTTTGAGCAAGGCAAATCAGAGTGGTTGTTTGTCTTTTGAGCAGAGCAAATCAAATCAGAGTGTATGGTTGTCTTTTGAGCAGAGCAAATCAAATCAGAGTGGATGGTTGTCTTTTGAGCAGAGCAAATCAGAGTGGATGGTTGTCTTTTGACTAGAGCAAATCAAGTCAGAGTGAATGGTTGTCTTTTGAGCAGAGCAAATCAAATCAGAGTGGATGGTTGTCTTTTCAGCAGAGCAAATCAAATCAGAGTGGATGGTTGTCTTTTGAGCAGAGCAAATCAAATCAGAGTTAATGGTTGTCTTTTGAGCAGAGCAAATCAGAGTGGTTGGTTGTCGGTTGAGTACAGAATAGTGGATGATTGATGAGCAGAGCAGAGTGAATGCTTTGCCAATAGGCAAAGCAGAGCAGAGTTGATGGTTCTCGGTTGAGCAGAGCAGAGTGGATGGTTCTCGGTTGACCAGAGCAGAGTGGATGATTTTCGGTTGAGCAGAGCAGAGTGGATGGTTCTCGGTTGAGCAGAGCAGAGTGGATGGTTCTCGGTTGAGCAGAGCAGAGTGAATGGTAGTCTGTTGAGCAGAGCATAGCAGAGTAGACGGTTGCCAGAAGAGCAGACCGTAGCAGAGTGGATGGTTTTCTGTTAAGCAGAGCAGAGTGGATGAATGTTGAGCAGAGCTTAGCAGAATGGATGGTTGTCTATTGAGCGGAATGGTAGTCGAGGAGTTCTTTAAGCTGATTTGTTGGTTATTTTCTTTCGTTTTATTGGCGTCTTAAGTTTTCGTGTCTTTAGGTGGAAGTGTAGGAAGTACAGATGAGAATCTGGATGAAGTTTTAAGCTTACACGTATTTCTGTTTATAAATCCTCCTGTGATCTAGATTTTTAAATTAAGTTCATTCAGATCGCCGGGCGATTGAAATAAGAATTACTGCTGGTGTTGGGAAATTAAGAGAGCATCTCACCAGCAGTGATAGTGTGAGGTTAGGTGGGAATTAAATCAAGAAAACGTGTGTTACATCAGTTTATTAATTTCTACATTATGATCTGTTGGTCCAAATATCCATGCGTTATTTGTTGTTGTTGTTGTTTTAATGTGGAATGGTGCCTCAGACATATAGAATTAGTGACAGCAACAGCATTTAATGTAAAATAATTATACTCTTACAGCATCAAATGTAAATATAGACAATTCTCGTGTTTCTCATCTTGCAGTCTGCTGGTAGACTGCGAAATATTTTTCTGTACAGACAGGCATCTATTCGTAAAAACCACACATTCTTCATCCAAAATTCTATACATAAAACTCTTTATCAATCGACTACACATCTTTCTGTACATAATTCTGTATCTTGTAATGTCGACTTCATGTTAGTAAAGAGTAGATATTAACCAACTCCTAACCACATATTCCTCCATGCCTGTGGTATGTTGAGTTGTTTATATTGATCGTATTAGCATATCTTCATGGAACTTTACGTAAGAAAAAGCGAAGCTCGATGAAATTCAAAGGCGGCCATGACATTGACAATGAGATCAATTTCTAGCCCAAAATGGCGCCAAATAAATTTCTGTATACGTAATACTAATTAATTATGGTAAAAGTTGGTAACGACATGATTTTATCGTAATAAATACGCTTAACAAGAATCTTCTGTCAGCTCATTGTTATTAAGCCTTTAAACCCGTTACACAAAATTCTGATTTGATAATAAATACTAAATCATTTGTATAGTTAATTTTTTCCTGAATAGTATATAAAGTGACTTACATTTGATAATAAAAACATCCAAGAAATTTATTCGCATTATACCGTTTTAAGAATGATACTTGTCTCTCATAAAAATGAGCAAAAATGTAAACAAATCTAGCCTTATTTTATCGAAACATCCGATCTTATATCAAAACTACGATAGTAACATTTGGTTGGATAACAATGTACGATGTTGACATGCTAACCATGCGATTGCATTCAGAATAACACTAACAATTTTCCATTTTACGAAAAGAGCATTCCGAAACATAGTTCATTACATAAATCTTTTATATTCAAGAGAGATTAAATTTTAAAGGTATGATAGTAATTTACTTTAATTATTATAATATCTTGGCAATGCAAACAGTGACTCCGTGGCGCAATGGTAGCGCGTCTGACTCCAGATCAGAAGGTTGCGTGTTCGAATCACGTCGGGGTCAAAACATTTTTTTTGTTCTTCTCTGAAAGAACATGGGATAAATATGTTAAATTATATTGAATTCAAAACTTAATTAAGTTGGAATGTATGTTGTGGTTTATCTGCGTCAAGCAATTAAAAGGCAAGTTAGTTCTTTATCCGTTCTGAGTATTTATTGTTAAATGACGCGCAACCGGAAAGGTTTGCGGAAAGGTTAATAATGAAATACGCGTGGAGCGTATACAAACCCAGTGGTTCAAATTGAACACTTGTTCTAAGATTATGAACACATGCAATCAAGTAAGACGACATTTCTTTCGCCAATATTGAGTTTCTTTCAAATAATTATTACGCACGGAATGGGGATATTTTGGCGTGGAATTTAAAATGGTAGAAGAACTGAAAGGACGTCATAATTGATGAAAACCCTAGGGAAGATATATATATAGGGTTACTACCAACTATTTGTTGTAAGACTTGTGGTCCAAAAGACGTAGTCGTAAAGAAAGACCCACTGCGCCTCCCCCCCCCCCTTGAGAGTATTGGTCGTGAGCGTTCACGCAGCTTCACTGGAATGACGGTGAGCGCATCTGACTGTTATATCGGGTTCAAACCCGATAGAAGACGTGGATTTTTGAGAGCGAAAAAATCCTTCGTACATCTCCCTTCAAAGGGGAAGTTAAGCCGACTGTCCCATATAGATTTACTGAATGTAAAAGATCCTGAAGCCTAAAAGAAGCCTCTGAGCTGAAGTTAAAATCGCCTGTTTCGTCGCTCGAGTGATACCTGCTTTCTTAGCTAGATGGTGAAAGGAGCATTGCGAAATTTGGTTGGTGAGACGAAAGAGCAGGCCTCATGGCCCGAGTCCGCCACTTATACAGAGATTTTTCCAACTTTGCCCCTCAAGCCCACTCAAATCCTATCTTCGTGATGGACTATGTCACGGTATTTCGCTTCTTTCTCTGTCGTTCCGCTAGATTTCGCATGATCGCGATCGTATCAAACAGTGCTTGCGATCATGCGACTTCTACCGGCAAGACCGAGAAAGACGCGAAATGTGGTGTGATATTCCATCGCAAAGATGGGCCTTGAGTGGCCTTGAGGGGCCAAGTTAGAGAAATCGCAGTATAAAACCGTTGAATTGAATCGGTGGTGACGGCGCGGGGGCGCAGCTGAGTTCGCAGGCGTGGCGGCGGGCGGCGGCGGTGGCGGCGCGCGGCGGCGAGGTACGGGGGCGGCTGGGCGGCGGCGACGACGACGCCTCCGAGTCCAGCGAGGGCGAGGACGACGCCCCGGGCGGCCACGGCCACAGCGATGGCGCGGGCGGCGGAGGCGGCGGCGGCGCCGGCGGCCCCGACTACGAGAACGTCGCCTGGCACGGGGAGGACAGGCGGCTGCAGGTACGTTGCGAAGCTCTTTGCTTGCTTTTAATCGCAAATGTTTCTTTTTCGCCCCTCCATCCTCGATTTATCCCTTCATATGTCTCCCCGTCTCACTCAAAACTGAATTTCCCTCTCCCTCTCTCTCCTCTACCTTTGCGTTCGCTCTCTCTCTCTCTCTCCTCTACCATTGCTCTCTTTCCTCTCTACCATTGCTCTCTTTCCTCTCTACCAATGCTCTCTTTCCTCTCTACCATTGCTCTCTCTTTCCTCTCTACCATTGCTCTCTTTCCTCTTTACCATTGCTCTCTCTTTGTCCTCTCTACCTTTGCTCTCTCTCTTTGTCCTCTATCTCCCTTTCTCATCCCCTATATCATAATTCCCCCTTCTCATCCACTATTTTTCTTGCTCTCTCTCCCTCCGTCCCTCATCTCACTCTTTCTCACTTTCTCTCACACTTTCTCCCACACTTTCTCACTTTCATTCTTTTCTTCTTTTTCTTGCTTTCCTTCTCTTTTATTCAGTTCTTTCTTCACCCTCTCTCTTCTCTTTCGGTTCATCTCTCTCTCCTCTTTACCATTGCTCTTTCTTTGTCCTCTCTAACTTCCCTCTCTCTCTTTTGTCATCCCGTATATCATAATCCCCCCTTCCCATCCACTATTTTTCCTGCTCTCTCTCTCTTTCTCTCCCTCCGTCTCTCATCTCACTCTTTCTCACTTTCTCTCACTTTTCTCACTTTCATTCTTTCCTTCCTTTTCTTGCTTTCTTTTCTTTTATTCAGTTCTTTCATCTTTTGTATTCCTTAACACTTCACTTCTGCCTTTCGTCACTTTAAACCTTCCATTTTATTTTTCTTTCGTTTTGATTCACTTCTATTTCGTTTTATATTTGATTTATTCTCCATTTTCCTCTCTCACTAATATATGCCATCTCTTCTTTCTGTCCATTTCTTTCTTTCTATCTTTCTTTCTTTCTTTCTTTCTTTCTTTCTTTCTTCCTTCCTTCCCTTCTTTCTTTTCTTATTTCTTTCTTTTTCTTCCTTTATTTCTTTCCTTCTTTATCTCTCTGTTCCTTCCCTCCCTCCTTGCCTCATATTTTGACTTCCTGTGTCCTGTATTTCATCAGATTCCCAGCCGTCTGCTTTTAAACTCCTCGCGCCAGCCCCTACCCCCGTGGCTCGTGCGCCAGCTGAGCGGGGTTGCTTGTGCGCAGGCGCTGCCCTTCCGGTCGCGGGCGGGCGTGTACAGCCCTTCGCCACCATCTCAGGACGCGCCGCCCGACCTGCACAACGACTCGGGCTACAGCACGCGCCTCTACGGCAGCTCCAAGGGGCCCTCGCCCGCGCTCTCAGGTGAGCACGCGCTTAGGCCTTGCATCTCATTGCTCATTGCTCGGGAATTGACACGTTCAAGTGGTTCGGATTATTTTACAAACGTCGCTCTTCTGAATTTTTTTGTATACTTGGGTTTTTCGTTCTTGGCGCACCAAGGTCACGAAGGAAAAATTGGGAGGGCTTTCTCCAATAGGGAGCTTCCACGTCACTACTGTGTTGGGACGTGGAAGCTCCCTGTTGGAGAAAGACTTCCCTCTCCATTTTTCGTCCGTAACCTTGGTGCGCCAAGAACGAAAAACCCATGTAAACGTAAGCATGTAAACAATTCCATGTAAAAGTTTAACTTAATACAAGTCGTAGAAAAAGTACCGAATGAAACTCGATGAAATGGGGATTAATAGCCTTCATTACATCATCGTTTCATAATGTAAGTGACACTTATTCATGCCTAACTAAATGGGGGAAGCGAGGTCGCACAAGTACGCCGCAGGATCCAAGTATCTGGATCCCGCCAGAACGCAGTTTACCCTCACGGTAACCTTCCCATTCAATGCCTGGGTCGGGCCGCCCTACCAGCTAAGGGCTACTGGCTTTCCAGGCCGGTGCCGGAGTCGAAACAATACGCCACTCACAATGTACCACTGGACCACTGCCACGATGCAGAGCGGATGTTGGATAGCGGGTGTTGGGTAGCGCGCGTTGCGTAGCGCGCGTTGGGCAGCGCACGTTGGGCAGCGCGCGTTGGGCAGCGCACGTTGGGCAGCGCGCGTTGGGCAGCGCGCGTTGGGCAGCGCGCGTTGGGCAGCGCGCGTTGGATAGTGCGCGTTGGGTAGCGCGCGTTGGGCAGCGCGCGTTGGGCAGCGCGCGTTGGGCAGCGCGCGTTGGGCAGCGCGCGTTGGGCAGCGCGCGTTGGGCAGCGCGCGTTGGGCAGCGCGCGTTGGGCAGCGCGCAGTGGGCAGCGCGCAGTGGGCAGCGCGCGTTGAGCAGTGCGCGTTCGGTAGCGCGCGTTCGGTAGCGCGCGTTGGGTAGCGCGCGTTGGGTAGCGCGCGTTGGGCAGCGCGCGTTGGGTAGCGCGCGTTGGGTAGCGCGCGTTGAGCAGCGCGCATTGGGAACCGCGGGTTGAGTAGCGCGTTCATTTAATTTTCTAAGGCTTACATTTTTTGTCCATTATCGCCTTGAATTATCGAGCATGCGCGCGTTCACAGGTGGCCATATCGAGTGCGACAGCATGCTGCCGCCTTCGGCGACGGCGCATGCGCTGTACGGGACGGGCCCCGGGCCAGTGTCTACGACAGCAGCGCCGCGGGGAACTCCGCGCGGCCGTTACGACGAAGATCCGTCCAGCGGCGCCACCGTCGTCACGGCCAGCCTCGTCTGACGAGCCGTCGGAACTTCACCACGTCCAGAATTTGGAAGTAGTCAGGACTTGAGGAAGAAGAAGATGACTTCCCGAAAAGGGATCTCAGGCGCATAGGCCTGTTTGATCATCGTCTAGGGAACTGCCGATGCTCCTTCATGTTCAGAACTTCAAAGAAGACTGTGACTTAAAAGAGGAAGAAGGTGTGACTTGGCGAAGAATGATAAAGCATGCACCGAGCCCTGTGTATATAATCTGCACGACACGCTCTGCATGAAAATATAATTCACACGTACGTCCAACTTGAAAGGAAAACTCAGTCGCAAAGAATTATCGGTCACTATTACATCCGCCGGCAAGATGGATACTGCTAGTGCCAAACTTTTGGAGACCAGACCACCAGTTCCATGAAACCCAAAGCTAGGCACGGCCAGGCGGCGTTCCAATGAGGCCTAACGAGAGTTGGGACGGTTTGCGGCAACCCTAGTGCTGATGTAAATGCCAGGCGGCTTATGAGGTATAGCCTAGTTCAACATACGGATCCGTGATATTTACCAGGCTTTTAGTTGTGGGGGGGCCCATTGCTCGGAGGCTTAGCATGTGAGCCTTATGTGAGGCGTAGCATGTAAGCATGTATGTGCACTATACTTGATTAGTTAAGAGGAAACAGAACATGCAGCATTAGGCTTCAAAAGCTTTCTTCTTCTTCGTTTTCTTCTCTTTCTCCTCCTTCTCCTTCTCCTCCTGCTCCTTCTTCTCCTTCTCTCCCTCCTTCTCTTCCTTCTCTCCCTCCTCCTCCTCCTCCTTCTCCTTTTCCTCCTCCTCCTTCCTTTTCTCCTTCTCCTTTTTCTCTTCCTCCTTTTTCTCCTTCTCCTCCTCTTTTGCCTTCTCCTCCTCTTTCTCCTCCTTTTTCTCCTTCTCTTTCTCCTTCTCTTCCTCCTTTTTCTCCTCCTCCTTTTTCTCCTTCTCCTCCTCTTTCTCCTCTGCTCCTTCTCCTTTTTCTCCTCCTCGTTTTTCTCCTCTTCCTTCTTTGTCTCTCCTTGTCGTCTTTTTCTTTCTGCTCCACCTCCTATTACTACTCAACGTTATCCTTACTGTCGGTGTGCAGCTAACATTACCGCAGGGGGCGCTGCAACACCAAAGCATGTAACGCACGCACGTGAAGTGGGTTGCCTAATTGACAAACGACAGCGATTCGCAGTGGTCGACCAAATATTATTAGTCGATAGCCGGCAGTAGGTCGTGGACCTCTCGTCCGGTCTCCAAACGTCTGGCGCGAGCAATATCAGGGATCACAATGGAGGCGGAGCCACAAAACCCCTTGTTCGGAAATTCATAGAAACTCTTACATAATTGCATCAAACCAGAAGGCCATGTCAAATACAACACTGATGGCACTTTTTTTATTTATTAGGTCAAATGAAGTAAAGTAAAAATTGAGCCCCAATAAAGTACATATTCTTATGATAATTTATTAGACTTCAAAAAGAATATTTTTCTGCAATAAATCAAAATTCATGTGTTTATTTCTCACTTGTAAAATTTACACCGTTACTCCACCTTATGAAGGAATGGCTACAACTATACACTATTCTTTTAATGAAAATGAACAAATCTGCTTAAAATTAATAGGTTAATATTTATTGTTACAATTCATGGAAAATCTTTATTTGCAATATTATAGACTTTATTGAACACAATAATCTCCTCATGAATTCTCTTTTCCTTTATTAAATGAACAAAATCAGATCTCATATCCTTATAATTCACAATGTTATTTTATACTTTTCAAATTTATTTGACCTCTTGTGAAAATAAAATTACCATTTCTAAACTTGTTAGTGAAAAATAAATAAGGTTGTATAAAATTTATTTAAAAATGTATTAAATATTATTTTCACTCACAATATTTTGTGATTTTAATTGAGTTTCATGCAAGAGAGGGAATCAATGCATGTTAGTGTGCTGTTTACCTATTTTCAGTGATTGCAAGAGAGGGAAATCAGATCAGGCTGCAAAGTTAAAGATGGAATGGGAGTGAGGGAAGTCCAGTTATCCAATGGCATCAGTAGGAAGGAAAAGACCATCTCAGGAATCTCTAATAATAGGAAATCACAAGTTGACAATTTTTTTTTGACCCCACCAAAAAAGTCAGGACACACTTAAAAAAAATCATGTTGTATTAACAAAAATCACTGAAATTTTTCACAATCTGTATGGTTTGCCTGAATTTACATGTTTAGATGAAATAATTCATAAAATTTGTTCATTGAAAGAGATTTAGACTACACATAAGAAAGAAAGAAAACAAGGCAATCCAAAAGTTGAAATGGTAATTTTGTTATAATAAAAATGGAATTTGTAAAAGAGAAGTCAAACAATTGCAAAATAATGCGTTGAATACTACTTCATTTATATACAAAGTAATACAATGAATTACATGAAATGTAATATGTTTCATTTGTAAAACTTGAGTGAACAAAGGGAATTTTAAAATCATTTGTCACTTAACTTTCATCTACATTTTTCAAAATTATTTTTGTGGTATAAAATTTGAATTCACATTATTACAGCCTGAGATTTCTGCAGCAAAATTGATTTATTAATAATATCAACTTAATTATAATGATAGCAAAATTTGAATCTTTACAAAAAACCTAAGTGTAGAATTCTTTTCACATGAATGTTCAATTAAGAAATCTGTATGCATATTGCAATCAATAGGTTTCTGATTAAATTAAGAAATTTGAGGGAACAAATTAAATTTACAACAGCTTAGAGTCAACTCAGAAGAAGGAAGGAAATGATCTTAAGAAAAGCATTTTATTCCATGAATTGTAAATGTATTGTAATATAAAACAAAAAGAATGTATCAGTGACAGGATTTTTGCAGCTCAAGCCCTTGTATGTTCCAGTATCCCCAATGAATGACTAACAAACTGTAAAATTAAATTGGTAAGCTACCTAAAATATTACTAATTCTAAGTGATTTGCCATTGCTGAGCATGCTGCTCATTCAGCATTCATTATATAATTTCTCAAGGGCACAATAATTAAAGTGATGACAACATGCATTTTCCTCTGAAATACTGAACAAATACACAACTTGTATAAATAATGAAGGAATTACATATACAACATGCATCATGACTGATTAATGACAGTTCGTGTTAAGCCAGTTACATTGACTGATGAAGCAAGACGTTGTGTGTATTCACTGGATCTTGTTATTAAAAAATAATCATTAAGAAAGAATATTGTTACTTTGTCTGTGATCAAATGTCACATTAGTGCCAAGAACAGGTCAGGGCAAAACTTTTTTCTTTCATTTCGTGTTCATAGAATTGAGATATATCAATGTATAGCAAAAGGTAAATTGCCAATTATTATTTCTCATTTCCAACACCAGTATTGACTGTAAGTACACTTGTACAAATTTTTTATGTATTTATTTAAAATAGGAGCTCCTTTTAATACAAAATGAAGTCTAAAATAAAGATGATTATGTATTAGATGCTAATGAATTGGTTGACCCCTTAAGAGTTAACCATTGTACCTGTGTATTGAACTAAGAAATCTTTGTAGCCTTTATTTAGAACTGTTAACAATTCTGTACATAGAAATAACACATTTCAATATTTTCATTTAATTATTAATGTTATCAATTGTCAATCCAAAGATCTTAGTAGAGTTTGCCATAGTAACTAACTATTGTGTAAGAATCTGGATTGAATGATAATTAATTTACTTAAAAAAATATTTTTAATAAATAGCAAATATCAAAAAAGAATTATGCAGAATACTTTTTTTGTAAATTCTAAGTTTAACTCACAAGTGCTCTTTTAAAATCTCATTAGGAGATGGAAAATTATTTAATGAAAAAGATTTGGAAAGGAACTTGTAAATTTCTGACTTGAAATGCATTTAAAATTAACTGTTAAATTGTCAAATATTGTTAAAAGTATTATGAATTTGTCTTCTGAAAATACTGAAATCTGATATATTTAAAACAATGTCCAATACATTTTAATATACGGCATAAAAATTGGAAAGCTACATTTTCTGAAAGTATGAATGATAAGATAATCAAGAGAAGCAAAACTGTATGCACAGTTAATTTTTTTTTTAATTGCTTAAATACTTAGTCATTATTTACCCAGTTTAAAGCCTAATAATATCATTATTCAAAGAATGTGACTAGGTACTGGGGAAAAAATTGTTAGGATTTCTTCCATCTTCAAAACATTGACGTATGTCATACTTCTTGTATGACATTGCCTGTCAACCTGAAAGTTATATTTCATGTTAAGAGATAGTTCACTTTATTCTTTTGGACCATTTTCATCATTGTTATTACTATATCATCACATTTTGTTCCAAATGAACTGAAATAACTAACCGATTTTTCTAAATATTTATTATGCTTATGATGTTTGATCAATTGCATATTTTGGTTTATCTTAACAGTGTACTTAAGAAATGTGTTCTTTCTTCTTATGTAAATGTTCTTATTCACGTGTTCAAATTGTATATTCTCTTAATAAACATTTGTATATTTTACAATAACAAATATTAATATATATCTTTGATTGAGAATAAAACTACTATAAAATTTGCTTTGTTACAAAGTGCATGTACAGTACTTCAAGGAGTAATGTAAAAGATGTAAAATTGCATTCATTTTGATGTTATGTGAATTTTAATTTGTAATGTTGATAGATATGTAAAGTGCCCAGGATGTGTTTTGTGAAATCATAACGTATCATGTGTATGGCAATATTTTTCCAATTAAAATTCACTATTTGTGTCTTACAGCCCCCCTTTTTTATTTATTTCTATCCTTCTTTGCAAGAAATGTTTATTTTTGGACTCTCCAGATAACTGCTTTTTATTTGATAATGCAGGGATTCAGGAAAAGAGATAATATATATTATTTAAAATCATAAATAAAAAATATACATTTCATTCAGTCACTTATTTCATTAAATTAATTGGGATATCGATTTCCTGTAGACTTAGCCAATAGTAAAATGATTGGAGTTGACAATATTCTATTACTGCCTCTTTGTCTGAAAATATCTCTCTTAATCACTGAATTTAAAATACATTTGTTTTATTGTGTTCAGTTTTCAAATTAGGCAATACTTTTAATACAATAAAATTATTAAAAAATATGTGAAGAAATGTATGAAAAATCTTGAGAGCATTATGAAGAGACACTTTGAATTTCTGTCTTATTCATTGCTTAAACATTGTTTCTGTGTTCTTTCCTTCCTTTTTCTTTTTTTGAATGTAAGAGTACTTAAAAAAAATCAATACTTAATGAGTACCCTCAGGGGTACTCATTAAATATTGCTTATGAAAATTATGCTTATGAAAAACTATTTGTGCTTATGAAATTTTCCCATGTCTCTTTGCCCAATGAATTTATACTTCAGGCAACTTTTGGCAAACTTTTTTGCTTTCCATTCTGTGGATGTGAGCAACCCATCTCTCCTGGTTCTCTTTTATGTTCTCTAGAATATTGTTTGTCTTCAACTTCTTTCCAATGTCCTCGTTTCTTCGTCAATTTAATCTTGTGGTTCCAGTTATGTGATAGAATATCATGTGAGTAGCTTCCAGCTTTTGAGTGTCTTTATGCTTTAAAATCCATTGTAGCTTATCCAGGGGAGCTCAGAGAAAACCAGGGACCTGGGGCAATTGATCCACGGGGACCCCTCATTTCAAACAAAACATTCCCTCTTCCCTCAATTCATAAACAGAATTCATTTCTCTATGCATCAGAAATAACTTAGAACATTAAATTTGGATTAGAAATGAACACATCTTTTATTTCTTTTGAACGGAAAAAAAATTCAGGGCCTCAATTAAGTTAAGCCCTGGGGCAAGTTACCCTACCTGCCCCTCCCCCTCCTTCTGGTCGCCCCTGAGCATATCCACATGGACTGTACAGTGGCATTGAATTTTCCTTTTAAACTCCTTTATTGTGTCCTGGCCACATCTCTCCCAAAATCCTTGTTTATTATTCCGTTGTTTCAATTCTTAGCAACTCCTGTGCACATGAGAAAAGGGTTAGGGCCACAGCCCTCTGAAAATTTTGAAAGAGGCCCTGTAGCCTTGCATAATAAAATCATCATCATCATCATCATCATAAACTGCAGGTTGCTAGGCCTAACAACTGTTCCTGTTTCCCAGTAGACCAGGAGGCTTACACCTCCGTGTGTTCCTGATCCAGCCATTTCTTTTGTGGTCTTCCCACATCCCTTCTTCGCTCTAATGGTTTGTTCTTCAACACTGCTTTTGGTAATCTTTCTTATTTCATTCTTTTATTGTGAGATAGCCATTTTCTCAGTCCATTCTTTATTTCTTTTACTATATTTTTGTCTTTAGTCTGTTTCTAATGTCTTTACTCCTTTACCTGTCTTTTAGAATCTCTCCTGCAAGATGATGTAGGAATCTCATTTGCATTGCCTTTAGTCTTTGTTGCTCACTACTTATCATTGTTCAGACTTCTTCCAAACCATACATGAGGAATGGTATTATATTGTGGTTTCTTAGTTTGATCTCTTCAGTCATATCTCTTCCAAAGTGTCCTTTGATTAATCCATACATCCTGTTGTATTTCTGAAACTTGTTTTCCATATCTTCCGATCTCTGCCCAATGAGGCCGCCCAAATAAGTAGATTAAGATGCTTGTTGTCCCATTTATAATAATTTTTTCTCATATTTCTTTTCTTTGATATGCCATTGCTTTTGTCTTGTTTGTAGAAATTTCCATATTATACTTCTGTGCTATTTTATACAATCCATGTGCTTCATTTTGCAAGTCATTTTTTGATTCCATTATTAAGACTATATCATCTGCATACAGGATTGTTGGAATCTTCTGTCTTTTACTAATATTTATTCCCTTTCTTATAGTTTCTCCTTGATTTTTTATGATTTTATTTTTATGGTTGGCATGTACATTGGCCAGTCATAGTGACAGGCCACATCACTGTCTTAATCCTCTGATGTGAAAGATTTTGACACATTCCCATTGTTCATTTTCATCTTCATCAGTGTGAAGTCTTTGGATTCCTTTTCTAATTTCAATAGATATATTCTTTCCTTCAAGTATTTGTCACATTAATTCACTGTGTACTCTATCATATGCTTTCTCAAAGTCTATGAATAATAAGTAAGTCATTAGATGTACTTCACTGTGTCTCTCAAGGATTGTTTGTAATGTAAATATAGCGTCATTTGAACTCCTTCCTCTTTTGAATTCATTCTGTTCTTCTACCAGTAATGTTTCACAGTATTTGTTCATTCTGTTTGTTAGTATGTACAATAAAGTTTCGATGCTGTGAGTAGGAGCATTATCTCTCTATAATTGTCATAATTTGTTTTTGCTCCGTAAAACATCATATTTCCATAAATTTGTTAAATTTCTGATAAAAATTATCCTCATCATCATTATGGACATTTAAGGAAGTGTAGGTCTATTGGTCTGTTCCTTTGGTTTGTATCACCTCAGTCGCTTCCAAGGTATTCTTGATCTTCCCTGCACATTCTTGGTCTGCAAGGGTCTCTTCTTCCTTCTGGTTTGTGTTGGAGGACTTTTCTTGGAAATGTTCAATCTTCATTCTTTTGGTGTGTTCTTGACATTTCTTTTGGTAGTTTTCAATTTCTGAAACAATATTTTTAACTTCAAGTGTTTTCTGGATCTTTTCATTTCTTATCTTCTCTCTCCTTGAAACTTTTAAAATTGATCTCAGATTACTATTATAATGTATATATGCAATTTAAGCATTACAGTGAAGACAAATGGATGGGCATGGTAGTCTATCAGTGTATTGTTACCCTATCTACCTTTGAGTAAGTATTATTACCTAGGGATATAAAATTTGAAAAATTTGTGTGTAACACAGTTATAAACATCACCACTGGTTCTGAAGACATTAACTCTTTGACACTATTTTTAAATAATGAAAATTAATTTAATGTTTATTAATTTTTAATATTTGTATAAAATACTGCATTACCACCCAATATTGCAAAATAATTGCACATTTAGAAGGCAAAATTGTTGAGAAACATTCAAATCTACCCTTGAAAGATGGCCAAGGTGGGTTCAAACTCCCATGGAAAAATCAATTAAAAACTGTTTAAAATATTGAAAAACATTCTAAACTACCCTGAAAAAATGTAGCCAAGTCGGAGATGATTCTTTCTACAATGGCCCAAAAAATACATTTTTAAAATTCAGAAATAGACTCAACAATTTTATACAAATAAAATATTTTAAGTAAATAAAAAATTGGAATGGATAAAGAGGCCCAGAAAAGTTATTAGCTCTCCCTTTTGTTTTTTGCAGCACATGCCGAAGTTCTCTTGTTGTTGTACATCACTTTCTAGAACTTGTATGCTTCATCCATTAATGTTAATGGCCTTAATAATTAAATCTTGACATTTGCTCTAGAATATTCCCATTGTTTACAACTTCTCCCAGCACCAAAGCTAGACAATTTTTGTCTCGAGGCAATGCTGAAACATAGTCCCCCCCATTAAAAATGTGAAAGTTGTAACAAGAAACTATGAGTTATTTTATTTCAACAAATAACAAAAATTACATTTAAGCTAGAAATAGTTTTTGGAAACATATTGTAAATAATATTTTTAATTGAAAGTCTTTAGTAACCAAATAATACAATTTTCAGTGATCTTAAAACGCTAAAAATTTTTTTAGTTAATGTTTAATAAAATCACTTGTTACACACAATAAATAATAATACGAATTTCAGTGAAACCTATTTTAATGTTGGCGTCATTTGATTTATTTTTTAGAGACCTATCTTATAAGAAATAACTATAAGTAATGTTATAGTTGTAAGTAATCACTATAATTAAATTATTAAGGTACAAAATTAATTGAAAATATTATGAAATCAGAGTACTGGACCAAGACTTATAGAATTACAAAACTGATTTCCTTGAGTTCTAATTTCTTTTTCAATTTTTTATTATTTTTTTCCCCATTAGACCCATCATCAAGCCTCTTGACTGTCAGGATCCCAGGTGATCGCCTGGTCTGACCATGCCTAGAGCCAGCACTAACTTCTCCCCATAGTTAAAAACAATATGTGACATGTTATGGAGAGAAGTGCATTCTGTGCATAGTTGCTTAAACTCTGGGATCCCTGCCCTAACTCACATATGTACAATGTTGAATTATGAACTACAAATAATTAATAACAAGCATTTTTGGTAAGAATTGTTAAGAAAATATTCACTTCTGTGTAATAAAAACTATTTGCAAAGGCAAATAAGCTTTCCATTTTAGCTATTTTCCCTTATCATGCCCTTCATGACAGATTCAACTTCTGCCATGAGAATGTAGAGAATGCTTATGTGAATAACTATATTCCCAACAGACCTCAGGAAAACATGTCAAGGCAGTGAAGCTTTACAACCAGAAGCAAAAGGGGCCATTTCAGCATTTGCTCAAAAGATCAGGGAAATGGGACAAAAAATCTGATCAAGATGGGGGTTACTGACCCACAAAATGAGGTACAGTATTTGTTACAGACATATTTAGTCTTTTAAAATTGTACAGTACAAATGGTAAATGGTAATGATACAGTAAAACCACAGTTTAAATCAATATAATTTTTCTTTTGATGCTCAGTATAGCCTCTAGTTGTATACAAACAGTTAAGTAACAGAAAATACTTTTCTTGGAACTTAAACTTGTGTATTGACTAATTGTTTAATGTCATCTGGCAATGTGTTGTAAAATAATGTACATGTGAATTTTTTTGTGAGCTGTTGACATTGCACCTGCTGAATTTTATTACTATGTTGAGCATTGTAGTTATAGATATCCATAATGGCTGAAAATTTGTTCCCACCCGTGAGTAACATCTAATTTGTAAATCAAGAGGCAAGGCAATGGTAGTATTCCTAGCTTAATAAAGAGACACTTACAAGAACCTTGTAGGTGGGATTTGCTTATTATTTGTACAATTCTTTTTTGTAATCTGACAGTCTGGAAGCTATAGGATGTCTCTCCCCAGAATATTATGTCATATCATTGGGTATGAACATCTCCAGATTATACACAACAAGCAGAACAAAGGCTGACTGAATTTGAAAGAATTCTCAATGCCTAGCAAATTAACTTAAAATGTTGTGTTCAATTCACTGAAAAAGACATTCCATTTGAGGTTTGACTGAAGTGAGAGACTCAAAACTTTTGTTACCTTTACATTAGTCAATGAAATGTTTTGTTCAATTGTGCAATTGTTTGAGTGTGATATTGTTGGTTTGAAATAGGACTTGAAGTGGAACTTGCTTGTGGGAATGTTATATCAGCGCTTTTTACAGAGTTCACTTGCTGTGATAGGCAGGTCAGCTTCTGTTTTCATTGTTAGTATCATATCATCTCTATACAAAACTGTATGGATCTTTTTCATGTGTTGAGTTTGAATCTGTTTTTCACAATTTGTTTTCATTCATTAGTTTCCAGTGATTAGCCTATATGTTGAATTGGTATGGCAATATCCCTTTTTCTGACCTCTAGTGATTCCAAAGTTTTCTGTAAAACTCTCTCTATTCATACTACCCTAAACTGAATTGTGGTTCTATATATAGGCTTTGAATGTTAAATATTTTCAATGGATACCTGTTCTTCCTTCAGTATTTCCCACATTTTAAATGAATTTACCATGTCATGTGCTTTCTCAGAGTCTATGGAAAGGAGGATGGTTCACTTCATTATGTTTATCGATGATGATCTGGATTGTGAAAGTAGTATCCTTTAAACTCCTGTCTTTTTAGAAATGGTTTGATTCCTCTCCCATAAATTTTTCCCAATTTTAATTAAGCCTGTTCCAAAGAAGGTTAGCAAATAACCATGAAGCTGTTGATAGGTATTCTTTTGTAAATCTCATAGTTTGTTTCTCACATCTTTTTTGAGCAAGTTTTATTTACACCTGTCTACCATTTTCGGGGGGACTGCATTTTCTTTCCATACATTATTGAATGACTCTATTAGCATGCTTTAAAGATCCATTCCTCAATAGTTTAATAGTTCCATTGAGATTTTATCTACTTCTGGGGCATTCCTATTTTTAGCCATTATAAAGTACTATTTATGTACTATTTATATTTTCTATTGTTGTACTGTGTGAATAATTTTGTGTTTCTGGATTGCTTGATTCTTAACCTCCATGTTTGGCAAGTTGTAACTTACAATGCCTACAATTGTCATTGTCATAAATGAAATGTCTATTTTAATACCTGCTATAATTAAAAAAAAATAGAACAATTATTTCAAGATAAGATTTTCCATTATGTTAAGGGTTAAGAATTCTCTCAGTATAAGCATAAAAATATCTAAATAGAACTAAAAGATTAGAATCAGTTAAGTTCACTGACCGTGTTAGGATTGCTCAAGTAAAAATTAAAAGGTAGTATCTGTTGTAATCCAAAATAAGTTCTTCCGGTTGTTTCTACAGTTGTGTGAAAGTTCTGTAAGTGAAACTGTATTATTTTTACAGTAGTATTGTACTAAATTAATATTATATATTTCCTATATTCCTTCAGAAAATTCACTGTTGTTTTTTCTTCTCTTTTAAATGATATTTTATTGTGCCTATATTACATATTGTATAACTTCCCAAGATAGGAATATATTTTATATATTTCTGTCTTGGGATTGCATAATATTATAATAATTAGGGAGCAGATTTCTATAATTTTGCATATTTTTGTTCAGGATATAGCTTCAGGATAAAGCTAAGCGAAATATCTTTACATTTGGTTAGAATTGGATGCTATGTAGATTAATATGTTAGTGCATATTTGTGCATATTTGATTGATTTTTCCTGTTAGTGGATATACGTGTAATTATAAGCACATATTTTACATATTTCATTAAACTAGACTTATCTCTGAAATTTATTTATTTATTTGAGTTAGAAATGTTTCTTATTTTCATAGAATCTTTTTATTTGTGAGCATTCATTAATTTGAAAGAGTTTGTTAAAGTTTGCATTTGGTTTTCTTCTTCTTCTTTCTACAGATGATAAAATACTTGTGCAAATGTAGGTTCTTGATACATTTTTAAGCCAGGCTGAAGAAATGCAAGAAGACATACTAGGTGAATATTTCCTTCGATTATTTCTGTGCTGTATTTTTAGAAAAATTTATTAAGAACTTACATTTGCAGCCCGGACTGATGTATATAAAAGCACGCTTCTCCTGAATTTTGTTTAGAAAGGTTTATTTGGGAAATGAAATTTTATTATTTTAATTGCATATTAAAGTGCATATTTAAGAATTTGTTGGTAATAAATACATATTTTTAAAGCATATTTCAAGATTTTTAGGGCATAAAAATCTTCTCCCTAGTAATAATGAAAGTATCCGGTATACTTTTTTTGTTTGTTTTTGTTTCATAGGTACTTGTTTTTTCTTGCTAGTATTCTATTACAATGACTACAAGGAAATATCTACTTTTGCATAAAATTGTAATATTGCAATTTCTTCCCTACTAACCCTCCACTGTAACTTGAGAAGTCCAATTTAAATGACTTGCCTGTGGAGCAGTTCTGCACTTATTTCAATAGTTAGGAATAGTCAGGGTTGGTTTTACCTCCAATTAAACCAGGTGCTTGGGGGCCCTGTGCTTTGGAAATAAATTTTAATTTTAATGTAATAAATATAATATATGTAAAATTTTATACAAAAAGATTATTAGTTTTCGTTTGTATTTGTACAGAAAGTAGTTGTATTGAGATCTTTTTTTTATGTAATAAAGATGGAGCTAGTTTTACAAGAAGAGGGGGAAAACATAATTGTGTGCAGGGGACCTTGCAATACTTATATCCAGCCCTGGGAACAGTAGTGATTTCTTACTTTTACAAATGAAACAAACCTGAATATATTTATCTGTTACAGTATTTGCAGTGCATTACACAGAAAAGAAAGAATAATTTTGTCGACCCCATGGCCGAGATCACTAAGGCAGTAGTGCCGTTGTGATCTTGGATCATGGGGTCGCGGGTTCAAGTCCTGCCTCGGGTATGGTTGTATGTGTTCGTCCTTTCACCCCCTACCATCACCATTTCATTTCATCTTCATACCATAATGTTACATCCAATAGTGGTCGCTAATGACCTAGTAATTGATGCAACCTTTAAAAAAAAATAAGAAAGAAAAAAAGGAATAATTTCAAACAAGGTTGCCTTGATTAGATCAAAATGAATTTTTAATTTCTCAATAACATAATCAGCGATCAAAACTTTTTAAAGTAACAGAAATGTTAGTTCTAATTTAGTTCTCAATCTATTTCATTCCTTAAAATATTTCCATTCATAAGAATATGATCTACATCATACGATGATCATGAGCACCAACAGTGATAAGAAGTCTAAGAATTTCCAATCGCTATTTTGCAAACTTACAGCATGACAAACGCTAGGAAATTCGAATTTGCAATTTTCGAAAATATAATAGTGCGTTGAAAATGAAACAAGCACCACTTTCTTTTCACCTTTCTTTGCTAACCACTTGTTCTCTTTCTTCTCTCTCTCTCTCTCTCTCTCTCTCTCTCTTTCTGTCTTTCTTTCTTTCTTCACATGATTTATTTATTTATTTACGTCAAAAACAGTTAAAAACTGCGTGTGACGAGCTATGGGGAGAAGTGAATTTTGTGCACGTTTTCATAATTCTGTGGTCTCTATCCTAAACCATATTCTAGTCGAATTTTGAATACAGAAAAGAGAGGTTTTTTCGAGTTTTGTTGACAAAATATTCGCTCCTATATAATAAAATATATTTTCAAAGGTAAATTAGCTATAAATTCCTGCCCTGAACCCTCATGTTCTTCATGAAAGAATAACACTTTTTGCCGCGATAATATGAAAAACGATAATTTGAATAACTATTGTAGCGTCACAGCACTGGGCGCGACCGACTGCACAAGTCGTGCAAGGGGGAGGGGTTGGTCCTCTCGTGCCGCTCAGGGGCGGATGGACCCCCGGGGTCTCTCGAGGGTCTCTCCGCTGGGGGCGTGTCTGAGAAGGCGGCTGTCCGTTCGCACTAGTGATGTGTGACGACAGAAATCGTTCGCAGGTGGACACCAGGCTCCATCTGCAGCCAGCCCAAATCTCGAGCGGAAATGACGCTTTGTGCGTGGGAGTTCGGTCACGTGATGCCTCGCAAGGGAGGCGGGTGGAATAAGCTTCCTGGGAGTCGAGTTTGACCGTAGCGACGTGCGGAGGTGATCGCGAGCAGTGTCTTGCGAGGCGTGGCTTTTCGCCACGGGACAAGAGACCAAGGGCGGCGCTAGTGTAGCGAGCTGGGTTTCTCTTGGGAAATACTGAGGCGGCTTGTCTCAGGAGTCGGAGTGCTGTGGAGAGCAGCGTTCCTTAGGAGTGTTCCTTAGGAGTGTATATAGTGTAATAAACTTGTAAATAAATATGTACAGTCAACTCCGTGTCTGTGTTCTTCCTCATCCTATGACGACGTCACACTATATTTCCCACTGAAATTCAGAAGACGTGCACGCTATTGCCTGTTCTCATTTTCAGAACAGAAAGGATGGAAATCCGTGGCAGAGAGTGATAGAGAATGACTTATTCGCTGACTAAACGGATGAATCTAATTTATAGATTGCGTACGTAAAAAACTGCGCCACTGGTCAGACACATATCATGTTCCGACTTCCTTCGTCATGGATTTTTCAATTCCAAATCATTTAACTTTTGTCTTTGCTTCAGTCGTCCTGTTTGAAGTATCGAAGTCCTCCGACCATTATCTCGGAGATGGTGAGACAAAGTAGGCCAAACTTGGTAGCATTACAGATGCCACGCTACGCAAGAATGGGTGGGGCAGCCAACTCCAAGCTTTTCTACAAACCTACACATCAAGCAGACTTGAAGAGGTAGTATTATACCCAAGGGAGCCCTGAAAAAACAAGGAGGTTGGGATATGACCATCCCCTACTAAGATCCTCGAGTAAAGGATGGCATGGACATTCTCTGGGGCATCCTCTGAGACATCTTCTGAGGCATTCTCTGGGACATCCTCTAGTCCTAGATGGCCGTGGCTGGGATAGTTGATCCATGGCCTCCTCTATTAGTAAAGGAGGCCGTGGATGATCCAAAAAATCTCCTCCTTCCTAATTCATAGAATTAATTTCCTCATTCAACAGAAATAACATACCCGTTTAATTTGAATTAGAAGTAAATACGTTTTTTAAAATGTCTTTTGAATGAAAAAAAATCGGGGTTCCAAGTCAGGGCGCGGGGCAAGTTGTCCCAACCCCCTTCCATAGAATGCCCCCTCGAGCAGGTTTGCTTCCTCCGGCAGCGTCGTAGTTGCAAGGCACTTAGCCAGGGGAGGGGCTCGAGGGGCTGAAGCCCTCCCCGAAATTCTAATCTTTTTTTTTCATTCATTCATTCATTATTTACTTATTAGTTTAAATTTATCCAAATATATCGACTTGTATATAAGTAGACAGATTTACTTGAAATGAAGATATTCTTCCAAGTTCCCATGTGCTTCTTCCAGGCTTCGCTTCCATCCATGAAATGAACAAGTTGGAAAATTTAGCTCCATACTTTGA
The DNA here is from genome assembly GCA_031308135.1 of Acheta domesticus. Taxonomy (NCBI): domain Eukaryota; kingdom Metazoa; phylum Arthropoda; class Insecta; order Orthoptera; family Gryllidae; genus Acheta; species Acheta domesticus. Next base: position 23,430,132 of record JAHLJT010002630.1, read on the forward strand.
TAACAGAACATCACTCTCTGTAGTAAAAGCTGAGTATGAACTATGGTATAAAAAAGCTTCCACCATAGATGCTAACCTCGAGGTGCTGAAAGTCTTAGAGAACTGCGATCCAGTATATTTACGTACTATTAGATACTTACTATCTTAGCTACCTTGCCAGTAACAACTGCTAGTGTGGAAAGGTCATTTTCTACAATGAAGAGAGTAAAATGTTTTATACGTAGTGTAATGCGTGATAATGGACTCAGTGCACTAGCCATTATTTCAATTCACGGGGATATCACTGTGGACAAAATTATTGTCATTATGGCTGGAAAGAAGATCAGAAAATTTCTTTTGTAGTTGACGCCTCCTGTAGTTTGAATTATTGGAATAGAAAATAATAAATTAAATGTGTTTAAACTTTCAAAATAATGTTATGTGGAAATAATGTTTAAATATGTTTAAAATCATGTTGGTGTTTCATTTTTTTTAAGATCTTCTCTTTTAACCAAACCCGAGAAAGATATTATAATAAATCTCGTACTATCCATTTTTTAAAATTTTGGAAGCCCCTCCCGAGAAATAACTGGTTGCTCCCGAGAAATAACTGGTTACGGCTCTGGTTGCAAGGATATCCGTCGATCATGCCTTTGAGGGCATCGGAGCTGGATTTGTTTACGAGATTTTCTTTCCCCTAGGGAGGTTGTCTTTGTGATGTCCCCTCCTGCGCCTCTCCGGAAGCTGATCGTTTACAGCGTATTCCCAGTGAGGTGCAGGAAGGGTGATGGAGATTGATGATGTGATGATTGTTGTTGTTATCGGTGGTTGTTATGGTTGTTAATGAATTGAATGGGGAAAGGGGATCTTGATGAGCCAAATGTCTACGAGTTCGAATAATAATAATGTTATTTACTGCATTATGTGATTACTAGAGAGAGATGGAAAAGAGACGGGGAAGGAGAGAGATGAGAACACTTAGGAAGACGAGGCGGGGAGTCGAGTTCGACGACGGCGGCTTCTTACCATATCGTTCCACTATTCACCCATTGCTCTCTCAGAAGCGGTGGCGGAGTAGGGTAGTAGTCGTCGCTGACGTCATCTTCTTCTGCTCGGCTTCTCGTGGTAGTTTCGTATGGGCCTCCGGCGTGGCTCTCGCCGGAACTGCCTCCGACGCGGCTCCCGAGGGAACCGCCTCCTGGCGTGGCTGTCGTCTGAACCCTGGCGTGGCTGTCGTCTGAACTGCTCTCAGGAGCTTGGGCGGTCCTTATATATCGCCATGGTAATGGCGGAAATCTTCTGGAAGGTATTAGAAAGTAATGTGGATCTCCAGAGAGGTGTCAATATGTTTTCCAATTCGTAGAATGGAGATTTTCCCGTTCGTTGTTTCTTCCTCGTTGGAGCTCGAAGCCACATGGCGGTGAAATAGTTTATAATAATACAGAATATTGCCATAAATTAGATTTAATAAGTCAAATATTAATGGTTGGCTCATCACATCTTTAACATGCCTCTGGGACACCCTCCCTCTTGGTTTTCTGTTGGGATTTTCCTTCCCTTGACCCAGAGCCCCTATTGTTTCTCCACTTTCCACATCGAGCGCATACTACTTTATTCTCTATTTTTTTCTATTTTAGGTCTATTTATTTATTTATTTACGTCAAAAACAGTTAAAAACTGCGTATGACGAGCTGGAGAACCCAGGGGCATTATGAGGGCAGAGGGAAATATCACTTGATGACCATACTCCTCTTCTAAGCACGTTCTGTTGGGGGTACCCTACTAAAATGCAGCTGGACTTTTCTTCATGGTATTTTGTGGTGTAAGCTTATGGGCATCAGCCTACCCCAAAAGGAATGTAAAGGAGCGGGCCAGGGGCAGAGAGTATTATAAGGGAGCGGGGTGTACAGCTGTTGACCCATTCTATTTATGGTCAACCAGGACCATGGTTGACTTGTACAATTATTGTATGATACATTGTATGATACTTGTACAATAAAACTTGTACAATTATTTAATGAAACACTCGCCAGCCATATTAATAACATCAACAGCTCTCTACTCTTTCTCTCTGGCCACGGATGAATTCTGCACGGATGCTGGCTCTCTACCGATGACATACGGGCCGGTGCAAGCCCGGTGCGGTATCATTGGTCATTTTCATTAGCATTCTAGCGACGGAAATCATGTTATCAAAGTGACAGTTTTAAAATATAGAGCAATGTGGCCATTTGTAGACACAATTGTGAACGAAAAATATTTGATTAATGTATTGCACATATGTAATTCCTTTCGAAATATATTTAATTCCGTCATTGTTATGGCTGTTGATGTTAATAAGTCATTCACTAATTCTTGAAAGAAGGCAAATATTAGTATATTGTTAGTTTGAGATAATTATCATTAAGTTGGTTACAATACTTCATATTCAGGGGTAGAAACACTTCAGCGTTAAAATCCTGTAGACTTCACGTTTGGTTGCATGGTTTCGCTTGCTGTTTGACACTATTTGACGTTTCATTTAAGATCGAGATCAGCAGAAATACTGACAGCTCGTGGAAGATGTTTCCTGCGGATTTGAGAAATCAACGACAGGATGCATTTCAAGTGAACATTACTACGAGTGAGTAAGACGGTGTTTATATGTAAGTGAGAGGGTAATGAGCAAGTTTTAAAACTGCATGTATAAGTCCACTGTTGGCATATTGCAGTATCCTCAAATGTAGTTGCTTTTATTTTCTAGTTCTGAGAAGTGTTTTTGAACAAGTGTATTTGCTCTTCAATTTCTTCTTCAAACTCAAAAGAGCAATGACAGAAACTCCACATGACAACGGCTTGCACATGGAAACGAACTAAAAGAAGAATCTAATTTGAATCCTATGGTAAAAAAAAAAAATTGCTTAGTTGTGGTTTTTAACTTGTGTTCTAGTGTTCAAGTCAATCCCAGGCTTCATAAAATGTGTTATATGTAACTATTTTAAGTTATTCTTAGGCAACTTTTGATGACTTCTCTGTTATGGATACCGATGAAGCGTACCATTGTTGTCAGAATCCATCTTGTCAGTGCCATGATAGCGTAATTAAAAACCTAACAACAGTTTCTGTCAGTCCAACCTCCAAATTCTATACAATCTAATGAACTATTCATCTATTTAAGGTATATTTGAGATGCACCCTTTTTTGAGGTTTGAAAAGAGAGAATGACAAAATGCAATTTCTTGTTTAATTACTAGACTTATATTATTAAAGGTAATGATATATAAATAGAAAATATTCCTTAAATTTATTTTAAAATTGGGACAATATTACTTGCAATACTTCGGCTGACATTCAGTGACAAGTCGAGTTCTTCAGTGCTGACAGATTCCATTTAATAATATAGATTTCCAGAAAAGTCCTTTGTGGATTTGGACTTGAAACTGTTGTCAAAATAAATCTTTCAAACGTTTATCCAGTTTTCTTTAAGTTTTACATTCAATTTGTTCTTTATTAACAATATGTTACAGTCCAATTATAAAAAATATTATAATGAATAAATAATACAGTTTAGTACTTGAACAAATACAAAAACACATTAGGTATTTAACATTTCAGTTACAGAGTTTGCAGCATATTTGTGTTTCCTCATATATCATTAAACTAATTTGTTTAGATTTCTAAGTCAACTTTCCAACATTAAATATTCTTCTTATTAGGCTTTTGACACAATGAAATTCACAAACCTATAAAATAATATTTCATGAGGGCTTCATCCAGTCCAGTGTATTTGACAAAATCAGTCCAGTGCTTTAACAAATTATTCATTAACTGTTGAGAAATGCCATACTGATATGTTCATATTATTATTAGCTAGTCTGTTGATTAGGTATAAATTTTAAAGGAATGGGGAGAATAGTGAAAAATAGACCTCGGAATTTTACGACACAAAAAAGTGATTTAGGCACCTAAAATAGGTAACAAAATCATGAAATTAGACACTTTTAGGCTTAAAACATGACATTTTAGGCACTTCAAATATGATATAAAATGATTAATTCAGGCTTTTAAAAACACTAGACATGAAAATTTGTTTCTGCCATCTAAAACTGATTGCAAAAGGATTTAGGCACTTGGATTGCCTAGGTAACATGCTGCTGTGATAAGCCTCAAGCTGTCAACAGCACAGCTGTTCTGGAAATGGTGCAATTGCCTAAGAAGTGAGTGCTGATCATAGACAAGTGTGAAAATCTTTGTATTGGTTTACAGAGCTCCTTATTTTCAATGTATTGGGTGAGATTTTGGTGCGTAGTCGATTGTGTATCAGAGAATATTCGCTTTTTGAGAAATTCTGGAGAGTATTTTCCTTTCGGTAAAACAAATGTTTAAAATGAGTAATTAAAACATGATAATTCTTCAAAATTACTTGTTTTAGGCAGTTTTAGACAAAAATTAAAATAGGCATCAACCACCCCTTTAGGACATTTTAGGCACTATTAGATTATGTCAATTACTCTATTTTTCCGTGATTTGTAAACATATGCAATTATTTTCCAGAACCTCCTAAAGGAACTAAATAGGCATTTGTTCTAAAATTCAAGGTCTAGTGATGAATAAGAGACTTTATTAAATTAGTCATATCGAATTTCATTCATTCTAATTTTGGTGCAAGTGATTTATCGGAGAAATTGTCGAGTGGGATCTTGTTATCTTCAGACATCTCTGGTTGTCAATCAGTGCTTTTGGATTTAAATTCCATGTGACTAAACATAATTTAATTACTAAACTGTTACTAAAGCTTCATTCAGAAGATAGATTGTAAGTGCATTGTGTTTCATTTAGTGTACATGGTCATCCCTGGGCCTTGATCATTGTGTGTTGACCTATGGAAATTTCATTTATTTAGTAAGAAAATATTAAGTGATTTATATTTTTCTCATAAGGTTCTATAGAATAACGTAATTTAAAATTAGTATTTTTATTATTATTATTATGGGCTAGTACCAGGAGTACTGCAGGTTTTAACCAGCTTATGATTGAGAGGATGTTAGGAATCCCTTCCATTTAACCTTGCCTGGTTACCATCCACTTCCACGGCCCTCTGTACGGTGTAAGTGGTAACTAGACACTCTTATTGTGACATTGGAAGTGGGGTGAAGATGGCAAGGCAAGCGTCTTGCTTCAGATGAATACTTTCTACCTAATATTTACTGTAAATAAAGCCAGTAAATTCTAGTAATCATTTGGAAAGAAGGCTGAGTGAACCTTAGGACCGCTCTGATTAGGCCATGTCCAAATTAAAATCCTCAGCTGTGCTGGATTTTAAAACCAGGTCCCTCAATTTTCAAAATATTATAAATGGGAAAATAGATTCTTATCATGCAAGTGAACAACTTTGTACTAATTTGCTGTACTTATTTGCTGTGTAACTTCATTGAAAATGTGTATTGTCCCTAAATGTTGGGACAATTGAAAATTGCTTAATTTTTAATTGTTGACTCACTTAGTATCCAAAACTTAAGTAGATAGATAACTTTCTCTGATACTGAACATTAGAAAAATTCAATAATAAGAATAATAAGTTTCAATTAATTTTCTCATACTTTGTCAACAATCTGAAAAACCCATATTTTTTTCAAATGTGAAAATATGATAAAACATATAGATATATGTAGAGAGAGAAGTTTTTGCATGATTTTTCAGGTTTGAATAATTTGTGAATCTATAAATTTTGCAGCATGATGAGATTGTTCATGGACTGAAAATTCTTCACTGCCAATATAACCAGTTGTCTGAGAGTGACATTGAAAAAATCAGAGTAAGTATTGTACCTATTAGTGTTCAATCACGTCCTCAGACCATTTTTATCAAATTCTGAATAAAATAAATTTTAAAGATACTCATTTCGGATTGGATCTTTTGAGAGGCATGTACCATAGAGTGAATAAAGAGCCTTGATTACTTTACTTTTATTACATTGTGTGTGTGTGTGTGTGTGTTGCTCAAATGACAGTTTATTCAATATTTATAATACAGCATGAAGTGTAGCAATTGGCATTCTGAGTGAATTCGTAAGAAGAAAAAAGAAAGGGTTTATTATGCAAATGAAATTGTTGTGTGATGCAAATAGACGTTATTTTTTCTTTGCTTTTCTTTGTTTTTAGTTAGCTGGATCCCTGAATATTAGGCACCGCCTCAATTATAATCAAAGAGCTTATGCTTTCATGTTCATGGTAACACAATTAATAGATTTCTGTAAAAGACTACCAGGATTCGACAAACTTTATCGTGATGACCAAGTGGCACTAATCAAGGTAAATGTACTGACTTTTTCTTCTTGTCTATTTTCCTTTTATCTGGGTTCTTGAAGGCCCTATTCTTTCGAACTGTTATCATCAAAATTTTTCTCCTTTAAAACATTTGTTACACTTTCTGTTAATGTTATCTTTTGACGTCAGCGGATTGCCAGGCCTGGAGCTGCCTAGATGTTTGGCAGTGTGGCGTCATAGGTCACGAAGTTTTCATCACTGCAGGAGAAGGGCAACACGTTGCCCCAGGGGGCAGACTTACCACTCGCTGCATGAACGCAAAACTCGAAGTCAAGTGTGGTGAGCAGAGCGGCCAGGGACTTGGCTTCAAGGGTCCAGGGGGCCACAGCAAAAAACCATGATCACAGATCATGTGACTTCTAGTACCGTGTCTAAAACAGAGCCAAATTCAGGTGATGGCGGGACTTTTGAAGTTCTCTGTAATACACACACACCTTATCCATCCAGGTTGGTGTGGCTGTGTTTCGATACGAAGCGCAATCAACAGTTCGGGAGCTGGTCAATGGTTCTCCATAGGAGTGAAATAACTATATCTGGAAGTGGCATGGCATTTTCATCCATTGGTAAGGAGCAGAGCTGCAGATGCAGCTAGGGCTCCATTTGCACTGTCTGCCATCAGCAGCAATGGGGTATTATATTGTGCTTGATGGCATCTGAGTGAATTGAAAAAGTAATCTTGGTGTTAAAATATGATAGGATTTTTTGTTTCTTGAGGAAAATGAATGTAAAAATAGTACAGCTAATCCAATTCTGAGAATAGCATTTACCAGTATGTCGCAAGAGAATTCCTGACTTCTGCGTATGTCATGAAGACTTGGATCCATAGCCTGTTAATGCCTAGGGATCTCCCTCGTTCTGAACATTTTTAATACCAAATTTGTGTGTGATGCAGTGCCCCAAATTTTTCAAGGATTAAGGTGACAAACACCACTAATGGAAATTCTTCAGGAAGCCATAGGGCATTATTACGTTTCTATTATTGTTAAGCTTAATTTTGGCACATTATGACATTAATTACAATTAAATCACATTTATACTGTGTTTATCAGAAATTGCTGGTTGTATATTCAGGGATGTTACTTCTGTTTTGTTTGATAACACAAATGAAGTTCCTTTTTGAGAAGATTTTTATAGAGATAATTGACACTTTCAGTTGGATGGAAAAAATCACGATTTTAATGAAGTAATTTTTTATTTACTTATAATTTTTAAATATTTAATAACTTGTTCTATAAAGTACGTTTTGGTTGTATAATATATTAGCCTGATAAAATTTTGACAAATACTATTATTTAGATATATTTATAACATAAGTAGGAGAGGGAATATTATAAGTGCTGTCAATTCACATCAAATTGTAATTAACAAAAAATCTAGTTTAACTTTTTAATTTTTGGGGTTATTTGACCGAACCTTTATGATCTTATTTGAATAATTAAAATAAATCCTAAATGCATCATGACTTGATTGTTAAACAATGCACCTTCCAAACAGAAAATAAAAGAAAAGTTAAAATACATTAACCATGGTAAATACTAAGAACCCTCAAAATAAACTAATAAAGTTACAAATTAACATTCAATTTCAAAAAATGAACCACCATGATTAAAAATTATTGAATAAAAATATTTTTTGTATTCTTAGATTAATGCTTTGTGTAACATCTGTGAAGCACTTATGAAAGATGTCATGCGAATCCATGCATAACTAATGACAATGGAAATGAAAACTTGATAATTTATTTAATGGTAAGCTTACTTGTCTTTTAAAATGTTGTTAATCATGTTTCCAGATCTTAAATTGAAATTAGCATATCTGTTCTACCACTAAATAACATCTAAAAGTTTTCAGTGTTCACTAGCATTTTGATGAAGGAAGTTAAGGAATATTAAAAGAGCAAGTAAATTTTTACTTCTTTGGAATTGAAATAAACATTACTTACCAAAAACATTTCATTCCGTAATAATTGTTATGGAAAATTTTTAATTAAAAATATTGTGATGTGATAATTGTATATAATGGAGCTGTGACAGTATTTTGGTAATATTGTTGTGGACAATTTTACCTATTTTATCAAAAACTTGACATCTGTGTACTCTAGAACAATCAGAAGCAGTTAAATATTTGTTTTTGAGGGAATTTTGATCAGGAAAGAAATATATACAGATGTTGGCCTTTTTTCTACTAATTGGTTGAATAATCTCAAAAATGTAAAGTAAATATTTCTTTTTAATTACGTAAAAAGTTGTCATGATTTTCTACATCTTTTGTCCACATGTTCACATTATAAGTACATTGTACTTTGGCAAACCCTTCTTTATGTGCACTGTGTAGCATCTATTCTTCTAACCAGCAACATGTGCATTTATTATTTTAAGAAATGAAAAGAAGGATGATAACAGCTATATTGAAACCTCCATCAACATCAATACCACCAACATCAATATCATCATCATCATCATCACCACCTCTATCACCATCATTATCAGTAAAAGAAAATCTCGCAAGTACATTTAAAAGTGCGAGTGAATTGAACAGTTTGTGTGTTTATTTTGCTATTAAATCATCAGTTTCAAAGTGTACAAGTGACAAATTCAGTAACAAATGATTTCACAAAATTCATTCTAAACCAATGTATTACACACTTAACTTATGTTGAACCTTCAAAGATTGTGAAGCTTGTATGCTAGTGAATAGTCCAAGAGACAGATGTTCATTTACTGAGGGTCCTGTGGTTTACCATACGGGAGTAGCATTGACAATTTTGCAAACCGGGAACTTATACTCAAATTTAGTAGTTGTGAAATTTATAGTTGATTTGATTAATTTCAAGTCTAGTAATTCAGCAATATATGATTGTTTTAAAGGAAAATGTGAAAGAGACTTAATAAATTACTCATTCTTGTTCAAGATTTTCTTTAATATGCATGAAGATTAAGGAAAGATATACTCTCACTACATTCACTGTTCTTGAACAAAATAGAAAATTAATAATGGCGAGTAATGAGGATACAGGATTCTCTTGAAGACGTTCAATTCCAAACCTTTTAATTATGCAGTGTTTTCATTTTGGTAATGTGAAGTTATAATGTATGATTTCAGAATTGTGTGAACAGAGTCCTATTGCTTCGTTTAGTTGAAACCTATGATGCTGATTCTGAAACTATATATTTTGCTGAACGTCCCTACACCCAAGATAACTTTTATGTTCTTGACATGGGAATACCCACTGTGGACATGTTTGGTTTCTGTCGTCAGATGCATGATATGAAAGTGGACAGTGCTGGATATGCCCTTTTAACAGCAATCACAATTTTCTCAGGTAAGCAGCTGATTTATCTCAATGTTAATATTAAAAAACCAGATCAATCTAATTTTCATTTTCAAGTTGACTTCAATTCATGTAATATATCAACATGATTATATGACTAGAAAGAATTATTCTTATCAATCTTATCATTTATTGGATAGATTATTCATCTAATACATTATAAATTTTCTTTTCTGAATCACTATTTCTAGGAAAAACTTGCTAACAGTTGATTTCAGTACCAGACTGAAATGCTGTAGCATTAGGGTCTAAAAATTTACGACGTTTGCAAATTTGATGGGAATTGCAAATTCTAGATTTACTCAAATATAAAATCTTTCCACTTTTCGATACTTATCAAAAGAGAAGGATTTTATTTATTTCCCAGGCAAACACCCAATTAATACATAGTACAAAAATAACGATGATACAAAGAGAAAATGAATAGATACAATGATGAATTACAACCATGAATCACCTAAAGTCAGTTAGCAGTTATTTTTTAAATGTTTTACGATATTTTTCTTTCAAACACATTGTCTACTATCAGTTTATTAGCAGTTTTTCACATTCTTCATATTGGGGCATTATAATAATTGTTTGTGCGAGCAGTTTGGTACTGACAAGGTGTAATGGTTTCTTCTCAGGTGACATGTATCTTCCTTGATACCAGTGAAGTAGCTGGACACAATATATTGCATTGTTACATAGTTTGAATAGGAATGTAAGATCATAAAGTTGCATATATGACTCAAGAGAGCTCATATTAACTATTTGAGTATACTCGAGCTTCCTGAGTATAATTGTGGATAAGAATGGAGATGGTAAGCCGAGTTTTCAAAGTAGAAAATTTATATATATGTGCTGAACTGTTTCTAATTTATTATTATTATTATTATTATTTTCCCATTACATCACGACTAAAGATGTTTTGAGTCGGCTGAATATAAGATCTACTCCAGGTTGCAACCAGCTACCTAAGGAGCAGATCCGGTCACTATCAGTGCCTCTACAATACTTTACGCAAAATGTGGGCTGTTCCAAATAAAGCAATTTCTTGCACTTCCCAGTCTTTTGAATTACCTGGGAGTTTAGACAAGTTCTTACTCAAATTTTGCGGAACAAATCCCAGAGCTCCGATAACTATCGGGACGACCTGTGCCTTTACGCCCCACATTCGGCTGATCTCGATTTCCAAACTCTTGTATTTAAGACGTTTCTCTGCCTCCTTGGTAACGACGTTTTGATCGCAAGGTACAGCAACATCGACAAGTAAACACGATTTTTTCGCCAAATCTCGGATAACTATATCCGGTTTGTTTGCCGCTATCGTGCGATCAGTTTGAATTTGTTGGTCGTACAATATCGTACACAATCCAACAGACGTCACCGGTTTTGGTGAGTGTTCGTACCACTTGAGGCATGTGTTTGGAACTTTGAGGGCGGTACAGATCTGCCAGTGGAGGTAGCTACACACCCTGTCATGTCTTTTCAGGTATTCTGTCTTTGCTAGGATTGGACAAGCTGAGACAATATGATCAATGGTTTCTACTTGCTCCTGGCAAATGCGGCATTTATCATCTTGGGAATTTTGAGAACCGCTTTATCATAATGTCGTGTTCTCAAGGCCTGATCTTGGGCAGCTATTACAAGTGCTTCCGATTCTGGCTTCATCCTTCCCTTTTAAGCCACATAAATGATTGATCTTTATTGATCTGCACCTTGTCCATTCTTTTTAGGTATTGTCCGTGGAGTGGTTTGTCTCTCCACGTTTTCTTTAACATTTTTTGTGTCTCACACTTCATGTTTAGCAGCATCAGAAGTTCAGTGTCTGTGTTACTCGACGTGTCTTGCCTAGTTTTCTTCGCAATGCTTCTTGCTACACTAACAATGCCTCTGTTTCCCATTCTTCGGTCAGATTTCATGACCTGCCTCATTAGAGGGTCATCTTGATGGCTGACTACATACTTCCCCAACCCGACTATTGCGTTGTGCCAGGAGGCCTCAATTTGTCTGAGGCCTCTTCCTCCTTCCTTACGTGACACATAAAGTCTATGTATATCAGCTCGAGGGTGGGCAACATGATGCATTGTTAGCAGTTTTCTGGTTTTTCGATCCATGGTGCGAATTTCTTGCTCAGTCCAGTCCACTAGTCCAAAACTGTATTCGGCTACAGGTACCGCCAAACTACCTATTGCAGATATTTTATTCCTGGAATTCAGTGCGGACTGTAGGACCAGTCTCACTCTCCTATAATACTCCCTACGAATTCTCTCTTTCATTCTGTCGTTCGAGATGGTTTTCACATTCTTCAATGCCCAGATATTTGTAAGTTTTACCTGGTTCAAGATCTTGAATCACAGTGTGCGTATCAATTTCAATGTTCTCAGACGTTGTGAGTTTCCCTCTTTTTAAATTGATTTTTGCACACTTGTCAAGACCAAACTTCATGCAGATGTCATTGCTAAAGTCATTCACGGCAGACAGCATTTGGGAGAGAATCGCTTCATTCTTAGCAAACAATTTCAGATCATCCATGTAAAACAAATGTGATACTGGCCTTTCATCACCATGGAGCTTATAACCAAAGTCAGCTTGCGACAACTGTCTCGATAGTGGGATCAAACTAATGCAAAACAGCAGAGGGGATAGTGAATCTCCTTGAAAAATACCCCTGTTAATCTGAATACTTCTCGTTTCTACTGCTTCCTTTCCGCTGGGTATTAGTAACCTGGTACTCCACGACTTCATACTAGCCTTGCAAAATTCAGTAAGTCTAGGATGAAATCGATAGATCTCCAGGGTCTTCAAAATCCAATCGTGTGGTACACTATCAAAGGCCTTTGGTAGTCAATCCAAGCCATGCTCAAATTACGTTTGCGTTTCTTTACATCATTCAAGATGACTTATTCAGGAGCAAGATTTCCTTACAGCCATAAGAGCCTTTACGACATCCTTTTGTTCAGCTGGCATTAGATGATTCTTATCTAGATGTCTATACATTTTGTCAGCTATGGCTGAAGTTATAACTTTGTACAGTACTGGCAGACAAGTAATTGGCCTGTAGTTCTTCGCCAAAGAGCTGTCTCCCGCTTTGGGTAGCAAATACGTGATGCGCGTGTGAGCCATTCCGGGATTTCCTTTGGGTTTTCAAAAATTTTATTAACAGCCTTTGCTAGATGAGAATGTATTGCTGTTAATTTCTTAATCCAATAAATCTGGATCTTATCAATCCCGGGGGACTTCCAGTTTCCCATGTTCTTAATTGCTTGGAAGAGGTCCTCTTCCGAGAATTGGTGAACATCTTCCACTGTTTCTACAAGTTCATCGGCAGCATCAACTTCAGATTGAAGCCAAGATGCGTCTTTGTTGTAGGATCTGCTCTCTTCCCAGATTCCTGCCCAAAATGCTTCGACGTCATCTTTTGAAGGAGTAACAGCTTTGCCATTCGGTTTTTGAGTCAGATTGCGATAGAATCTCTTCGCATCTGTTTCAAACAACCGGTTCTGTACACGGAAATCTATTCTACGTTTGTACCTTCTTATTCGTTGAGCCCATGCTTGAATTTTCTCTTTTAGCTTTTCAACTACCATTAGCCTGCTGGTGTCATTTTCAATTTGGTATTTTTGTTCAACATTGAATATTTTTCGTTGAACTTTAGAGGTGTGCGTTGATTTAGAAGATGCCTCAGCTAAGAGTGATATTTCACGCCGGGTGTCGGCTATCCGTTTCATAATTCTGTTCATCCATGGGGGTACAGAGCTGTTTACTCTGTTTTGCTGTCGGCCGTCGGTGTTCTTGGCTGGCCCCAAAATTATCTGAGATACTAGATATCCAGTTGCATATATGATGTGATTGATTTCAGTAATATCTAGATCTCTGCCTGGGGTCTCCACCACCTCATTTAAGACAGAATTCACTGTTTCTATCACTCTTTAGCTTTGGCATTTTCGTATATTCTCCTCAACGGTTCGCGAGATTCAAACGGAAGTTGACTAACTCTTTCTATCTCGCGCCGAAGGAGATTTCGCATCATGTCCTTATCGTGTAATTCATTGCCAGATGAGTTTTCACCACTGACGTGTGTTTCACTGGAAAGCGATGAACCTTCGACGGGATCATCATTTTCCAGTTCTACATGTTCGTCATGTGGATTGTTCGAGCGAAGTACATACTCTGCATTTCTCTCAATGTCAGCAAGTTGTTCTGCTGTGAATTTTCCACTGCTGAGTATGTATCGTCGTTGACTGGCAAGCTTCTTTGAGTCTAGGGTAGGTCTCATATCTGGGTTCCGCTCTCTCCATACCTTGAAAACTTCTATTTCTGAGCCCCCATTTTTCGCTTTTGCATAGTAAAAGCACCACATCACCTCCTTTAATTCATCCCGGGTCCATCTCTGACGATGGCTTCGAGCTACTGCCGGCTCTGGGTCCCTGGGACTAACACCCGTGGGATGGCCAGATGTCGACAAGGTGACATTAGCTCGGTTTCTGAGCAGGTATGGGACATTGGTAGAACAAGGCACGTTAAGATTCATTACATTGCTTGTTCTATCCATTTTGCTCATTGGTTTGAATTGAGGATTCGCAGGACGCAAGTTCGAGTTCACAGATCACACTTAACCCTCGGGTTGTTTCCTGCCATCCGTTACTGCGACCCACAGTGGCCTCAGGGCATCCCCCCGCAGGGCCCAGCAAGGGGTCCCTCCGATCGCCAGTCGGCATTACTAAACCCTACGGGATTTTCACTGACTGCTGAAGGCAGCCTCCTTCGCTGGCTAATGCAAGGTTCGGGCCTCCACTCTAATCAGTGGCCTGGTGTGCCAACCCAGTTTCTCTCCTGTACCCTCTATGGGCCGACAACAGGAAGTCCAAAGGTTCATGACCCTTCCCTCTCTACTTACTTCCCACTCTCCTCAAAATGGAGTACTTCTTCGTCTGACCCCTCACCTTCAACCTATTCAGCAAGGGAGGCCCTACCGGTAGCTAGGCTACCACTGACATAGCTTTAAGGCTCATGGGGGTACTCAAGCTCCACCACCAACTCCAAGGTCGTGTACTCCCTAGGTGGAGTTATTATTATTATTATTATTATTATTATTATTATTATTATTATTATTATTATTATCAGGCATATAAGATGGAGACCATCCTTCAGACACATACATTAAAATAAGCCTTACCGAAGTAAAATAAAGAATTTTAAGTGACATTAAGTTTTTAAATTCCACTGTTCTCACAAAGTTGCCTTTATTGTCAATATGGTCAACATGTGTTTCAACATGTGAGTAATTTCATTTTGGGGTCAAAAATTACCCTGAGGTCTTTAATTTGGTCAACTGATTCCAAAAGGTGCCCACCTATGTTGTAAAAACATATTATGGGAAACTTTAAGTACAAGAACTTCAAAACTTTACATACACATTTACACTTACTTTACATTTACTAACATTAAAATACAGCAAATTTTAACTTCTCCACTTCAATAGCTCATTAATAGCCTGCTGAAGTATTTTACAGTCTTCTATAGTTGTGATTTTCTTGTATAACTTCAAGTCATCTGCAAATAAAAGAAATAGGTATGTCAATATTATACATTTTATGTCATTAATTAAGAATGATAGTGGTCCTAAATTAGCCTCATGGCATATTATGAATGGTTGAAGATTTTTTGATAATGTACAAAATGTATTATATTTTGAACTGTCTTGGATTTCTTTTTTCAATTTCCTTGGGTTTGGGCTAGCTATTCATACTTGCCACCTGCTCTTGCTAGCTGCCATCTATCACCGCCCACACTACATTTTTTTTTATATTTGCTTAATTTTTCACTTTCCTAGTAGTAGAACAAAATATTAATTTTAGAATATTAAAGAACACTAAAACCTCGACTTCATTGGAAATTTTCTTTGAAAAATTTGGAGCCTTTTAGAAAATTGCATTTAAGCACCACTAAAAATGTGAAATTTGAAGCTCTTTTTCACAAAAAATAACTCACATGTTGACCATATTGACAATAAAGGCAATCAAATGATCAACTTTGTGAGAACAGTGGAATTTAAAAACTTAAAATTCTTTATTTTACTTTGGTAAGGCTTATTTTAATGTGTGCGTCTGAAGGATGGTCTCCATCTTATGTGCCCTATAATAATAATAAATTAGAAACAGTTCAGCACATACACCTAAATTTTCAACTTTGAAAATTCGGCTTACCATCTCCATTCTTATCCACAATTATACTCGGGAAGCTCAAGTATACTCAAATAGTTAATATGAACTCTCTTGAGTCATATATGCAACTTTATGATCTTACAATCCTATTCAAACTATGTAACAATGCATTATATTATGTCCAGCTACTTTCACTGGTATTAACGAAGATATATGTCACCTGAGAACAAACCATGAGTTTTTGAAAAACTTCATTTAAAGTCATTTGAAGCATTTTAACTTACAAATACAATAGTGTTTACAAATTGCTGGAAATATGCTTATTAACGATGTGAGAGATCTTTCAAAAAAATTACATTTGTGTAATTTTTGCAAAAACAAAAAAAAACGCAAATTGAGCTTTATGTCATATAAATGAGTGTAATTGGCACTATCCATTCCAAAAGTTTGAAGAAAAAAAATTTGGAGCCATTTTCGAGAAAATGGCATTTGAGCATTTCTGAAAATGCAGAATTTTGAGCTAGTTTTCACAGAAAACGGTTGAGTTCTCGAGAAACTTTGTATGACATTATTTAAAGCACATATACTCATATACTCAGCGCTAATGAAAATATTAACGACATGATATACAAGTCCAAAAAAATTTAATTTTTGTAATTTTTGAAAAACAAAAGAGTAGAGCAACATGACATTTATGTCATCTCATAGAATACATTAGGCACTATACCTACCAAAAGTTTAAAGACAAAATTTGGAGCCTTGTTTGAGAAAATC
This sequence comes from Acheta domesticus, assembly GCA_031308135.1. Taxonomy (NCBI): domain Eukaryota; kingdom Metazoa; phylum Arthropoda; class Insecta; order Orthoptera; family Gryllidae; genus Acheta; species Acheta domesticus. The sequence continues at coordinate 23,446,670 of JAHLJT010002630.1, forward strand.
TTGTTTTTGTAATTTTTTAAAATTGCACATGTTTCACGCAATATTGCACAAAAACTACTGAGCGTTGCAAAGAAAAGTTAATGACAAAGAAAGAACTCACTTTGGAGAACAAATTTTATTTGAAGGAAATATTTCTTTTCTTCAATTTTGTAGTTGGAGGAAGATGCCGAATAAAATTCAGACTTTTGCAATTTTCGAAAATTCAGAGTTAACTGTGAAAATCGGACCTATGCCACCTTCATAAGTGTATTTTATTCTATTCTTGCAATAAATTGAAAGAAAAAATTTGAAGCCATTATTGAGAAAATTTTGAAAATGACCGGGGTCTTCATGTAAAATACCCTTAAATTTTGAAGAAAGTTTTTCAAAATCTCAAAGCTTCGACTAGAGCCAGATGGTTTCTTCAATTTGGAAAAAATCCTACGAGTGGTTTAGGCGCTAGTAGTGTTCACAGACGGACATTTTCCCTTCCAATTGGTTTTTCGATATCAAGGACTTACAAAACGGATTCAGGCTACACCATGTGTTAGGGAATTTTTGTCTTAATTTAGCAACTGGTTTTATCCACTTTTTCGTTCTGAGGGCCTGGCAATGAATTTTTTCCAGTTGAAAATGTGCCATCTTTTCACGCAGCATTACATAACTTTCTCTATACTCTGTATATTACTCTGTATATACATATGTATACAGAAAAGTAAAAATTAAATATTCAGTGATATGTGATAACAAAGTTAATTAGTTTGGCATGTTTAATAGGTATTGTCTTCAACACCATTTAAAAATTATGTAGATATTACTGAATTTATCTATTAACCGTAAAATAGTTTTTGTTTGCTCTGGGATTTTTTATAAATGACAGGTAGAAACCTACACCTTATAAGAGGTTGGCTGCAAGTATTACATTATCACTTCTTTTGAACACACATAGTTTTTCAGTACAATATCTTATTATTTCTTACATTCTTTTCTCTTTTCCTAGATATTTTTACTAAAAGTTGTCATAAAATGATGTTTAGTTTCAGGATGCGAGACTCTTCAAGAAAGTTGGAAAGTCCAAAAAATTCATGAAATCTATAAAGAGTGTCTGGAAGCATATATAAATAGAAAACATTATCTTGAAGATGGCCCAACTTTTTCCAAACTTATATCAGCCTATCAGAGTCTAGAGTCACTTTTCAACAATCATTTAGTTACAGACAGTTATGAGATTGGAAACTTCGTATATGGAGTTACAGGGGGCTGAGATAAGTGAATAACATGGTATTTACTTAATAATCATGTTAAGAATTGCAAATGTGCTCCTAAATAAGGATCACTCAAAGAATGTGTTTGCTTTTAGATGAAAAGGAGGTTACCACTATAGAGGAAAAGAAATGGGACGGGAAGGAGGGTTGGTGATGTTTATTGTCTGTTGATAAATGTTCTTACAATATTTTGTAATGTTCATGTGAGTGTTTTTTTTGGGGGGAGGGGTCGTATTTTGTGTTGTGATGTGATGGCAGAGAAAGGAATTTAAAGAAACTAAATTTAGCAAACACATTTTTTGAATGGTTCCCAAAACATATTATAAGGTTATAAGGACTGGACTTACGAAATTCAGTACCTAGTGGAAATAATCTTGAACTTTTTGGGTGGTAAACAATGTAGTAAAATTATTTATAATGTGATACTCTGAAGTACAAAGAACATTGTAATGCATTTATATTTTTCTGCTAATGGAAATTTAAAACCCTGGAAATTTAAATTTCACAATGGGTTTTATATTTCTGTGTTTATTTGATGCAATTTGTTTCTTCAAATGTTGGAAGTTATTTCATTTTGTGCAAATTCTTCTTGGATTTCTGAAACTATCTGAATTTTCTTTACATCAACACAAATCTCATTTCAAAGATTCTAATCCACAGTACTTGTGGTGTTGTCAACAAATTTTGTGATTGGTCTATAAGAATTAATTGTTGATGTGTGTCTGTGACTGTAGGTTAATCTAACTTGAGACACAAAAAGTCAGTATTTCAGTTTCTTTTCTGTTCTAGAAGATATAATTTATGCTGGTCATTACTATAGTTGTGTAATCTCCTGCTTTTACAAACTGCATTCTCTTCAAAAATGAAATTAATTAATGATGTGTAAAATTATTTCTATGCCATTATCAGTATTTTATCTTTCTCAATGTGAGGAAGTCTCTGAGTGAATAACCTTTAATATCTGTTTTAAATTCAACTGAAGACACTTCTAATAATCACAAAATAGAATACAATTACAACATGCATATACCAGCTCAATTTTGCAGATTATGTAGTCATTTTTGGTGCTATTTGTGTTAGGACATTAGCAAATTAGCGCATGAAAAGTTTTCATTCGCATTGGTTAAGAATTAGGTATTACTACATTATATCTAGTGAAGACTTTTTTTCATTCTGTTTGTTTTCATCCAATGAGCTTATATTTAACAAATATTCTTATAGTTTGTGTACAAAAAGTTGCAAATGGAACACAATTTCTATTCTTTCTAATATATTTTTTGCCTATTCAAGAACTGTTAAATTTATTTGTTATTTTTTAAATTATTGCAAGATCTATTGAATTACAAGCCATGATTGCAGTTGAATAGTTGTAAGAGTAATATTCTTTCTTCTGCTCTCTCTCTCTTTCCCTTTTGTTTGTCAAATATAAAACTCACAAGACAAATTTCAAGTTCTTTTTTAATATTATTATTTTTAATTTATTTATTTAAGAATATTTGAAAGAAAGATTGTTGAGGAATTGGAATTCTAATTCTGCAGTTGTATCATTGTAATATTCATATAAATTATAAACAAAATGTAACATTATAATAATTGTAAGGTATTAAAATGAATTTAATGTGTATAAAGTGTTCTAAAACAAAGTGCAGTAAGCAGTTAAGGGTGAGCTCTGGATGATATCTCAATGTTTGTTTGTCTTTTCCACTTTTCATGTTGTATAGTACATGACCTGTGTTTTTCCTAATTACAGAGGCAGAAGAATTTACAAAAATTAAATTGTGATTGTTTTATTCTGTAGATTAGCTATGTTTGGTGCTGTTTTTAGACAGTTATTCCACTTAAAATGTCTTTATATTTGATCTGACAAAGATCTTAAAAAATTATAAATTTTTTTTTTATTAACAATGTCCTTTCTCTTCTACAAATGAAAAGTAAAAAATATAATAGTCTCATTGAAGATTGACAAACATTTATTTATTTTAATTAATTGAATTTTAATTAAAACCTTACGCGAAACCTTTTGCGTTGCAAAAGTCAACTTTGTGCACGTGACAAATCCGAGTCTAGATTCTGCTGGGTGGCTGTCAAATTTTTGTTTGGTCCCAGTTACAACTGCAAAGCATAGCTAACAAAATGTAACAGTTTGAAAAATTTAGTTTCCAAAATCTAGTAATGCCATGACAGATCCAATGATGATGACTGTATATTAGCTATTAAAAGCACTCATTGGGACAAAATTATTAGTGGTGCAATCTGGTAATAACCTTTCATTGAAAATTATATATGATATGTATCAACATTTTGTTTGCTTTGACATTATTACTCAATATTTAATGTAAGAAGCTTATTTTGAGAGTAAACCATAATGCATTTGGGTAGTTGAAGTGCCACTGTTTTGCGGACACTTAAATATTTTTGTCATCAGCTATTGATAAAAAAAATTTGGTTTAGTTGAATAAATTGTTTCTTTTGTTATAAAATGCAAGAATGAGCTATACACATTTTTTCGGGGTGGTGTTGTCAATATGTTTGTTGTTGGTTTTTGATTTGTTGTTGTTTTTTTTTATGCTGAAATGCTGGTATGCAATTTATAGATATTTAATTTTCTTTATAATATTGAGTTAATTTCTTTTTGACTCACAATTTCTCTAATTATTTATGTGAGCTTATATTAGGCTTTGAAAATGGCGTTATGTGCCATCGACGTAATGGGAATAATTCAGAAAATAGTACAAAACAAATATGACACTTACCAATTCATGCTACTATAAGGGGAAAGATTCATGCAAAGCCACATTTATATAGTGTGGGTAGAGGGTATCTCCATTCCTTAGGATGCAAATTACTCCCTTTGTGGCTGCACTTTCTCGTCCTTTCCTAAAATAACTTCTTATTGGCTTATTGAATCTATTTCAATTCAGTAAAACTCATTGTTGATTTCAACAATTCCAACAAGGAATTGCATCTGAATTATTATTGAAATTTATTTCAAGGCCTCTGGGCAAAAACTTGCTGTGTCACAATACGTAAGTTTTAAGAAAACGGTAAGTAAAGGTTTACATATTGCATTCTACACATTGGGGTAAAGAACATTAATTGATGAATTACATTGCCTGTCTTGCAACAATCTTTAAAATAAAATCCCAATATCTAGATACATCTGTACACTAATATCTCAATTTCATCAGAAATGTGGCATGGCATGTTATTGCCTCGAAGTTTCATTAAAATATTTCTTTAAATATTTAAGGAGTTCTGTTCTCATATCAATTATGCCACACCATTGAAATGACTCATATATAGTTGCAATGAATCTCAAGGTCATTAAATTGCAATTTATATAATCAATTTGCTAGTTTTACATTCCATGAACATTAATGCATTAAAATCTGGGCTGCTAACATATTTAGCTGTGTTGTGTATTCTTATTTAGATATCTTTAAGTTAAGTTCAAATTCATCTTTTAACAATATACAACTTGTTCAGTAAACACATTCATTGCAAGAACATCTCTATAAATGGATAAAACCTTACTTACTTCTGTTTGCAATATATCTATCAGAAAATGCTGCCCATGATCATTTAGTTCCATTTACTATTCAGTCTACTGCTACTTATCTGCTCGAAATATATAAACAATTTTGAACTGTTTGCCAACCTCTTGGTAAATGAAGATAAAACTTTACGTGGTCACTTGTGGATGCTTAGATACATCATGATGCCGAGCCAGTCAATGTTCCTTTTTCTTCTTCACAATACGACTGAATGTCATTTTCAATTTTAAAAAGTTGTTCACTAATATAAAAGATCTAAAAAATATTTGACACGAGTCATTCGGACATAATTTATTTTGTACCTAGTAATGACTATTGTTTTTCTGATACAGTAGCAACTTCTTCTCAGATATGCATTCATGTATAACTAAAATAAAATCACTATGTAGAAACCTTTTGGTCATAAAATTAACGTGGAAATGAGTTGTAAACTTTCACTCAACTGCAGTTCTGGTTTTTTACTATCTCTGAATGTAGAGGTTGGGCTTTGTAAGTAAATGATATGTAGAATGTGATAATTGGTGATGTGTTGGTACAAATTCTTTTAACAATTTAAAAAACAGTTGTACTAATTGTACCTATCATCTAATACAGACATTTATATTATCTTGTATAACAGTGTGCCATTTTTGTTATTGTAGGAAAAAATATTTTATGCTTTACAAACTTTTTAATGTTGAATGTCTTCCAGGAACTAATGTTATTTTAATAATATTATTTTGAAATAAATAATATATTTTGGTTAAATGTATTAGTAATTGTAATTCTTTAAGAACAAATTAATACAGAAGTTTTTCTAATCAGTTGGGCTGAATACTAGATACTTTGTATCCTTGTGTAGGTCATACCACATTTTATGTTATTCATTATATTCTCTTCAATTGTTTTATAAGATTATTTTCACAAGTTTTTATTTCCTTCATGTGAACAGTTCACGAAGCCTGATTTCACAACACTTATGTTGTTGAAGTGAAAATATTTTCTGCTGAGTGGGACAGAGGGACAGATTGTGAGGAGGGGGAGGTGAGATTTTATTAACCTAAGTGAAATAGTACATTATGCAACTAGTTTATAATGTTAAGCTTTATTGCATGAATACTTTTGAAAACGAGTGATGCTTTAACTTTAAACAACCAACAATTTTAAACTTGTGGTATTTAAAAAAATTTGAAGGTTTGAATGAAAATTGGACATGCATAATTGTTACATCCAAACATGTTGCCTCTATTCTAGCAATATATATAGTGCTCAGATACTAGGGTTGTTCACAGATGGATTTGAAAACAAACCACTTTTTCACCTACAAAATACTGATTCTGAATTCACTATATATTCATAATGAACTTTTTACTTGACTATGTATTCGTAATTACTTTCAACATCACTTCCTATTCGTAATTACTTTTGACTTTAATACTAATTCATCAGTAATTTACTACATAGAGGAGCAAGAAAAATCCACTTTTTCCGTACCAGGAAAACACAAAGTGTATCTTTTTCAGAAAATCAATGCTTTTTTTCTGCAGCAATATAATAATTTATAATTATTATGTTTACGGTAAAATAATGAGATAGGCACTGACCCAGATGTCTCCACCAATGATTAAACCTGGCACCATAAGGCCATTGACTCATGGTGCAGTATGTATTAATGTACTGGTGTCGCAACATGGCACAGACTTTCTGGAACGGTGTGGGCACTCTTGAAGGGAGTGACAAAAGCGACAGTTGCAAGGACTGCTGCAGGAAATATTGCACATTTAATTTAAAATCACATGCCAGAAAGTATAAATTTATTTTTAAAATACCATCAAAACATAAACATGTGTCACATTTATTGCATTCCTCTTTTTATGATGTATCTATAGCTAGTGAGAAAACTATACCATTCCATGTAAAAACATTTGTGTGACATCACAGAGCATTGAGTTGACAAGCGCTGGTTTAGATTATGGTAATGTATTATAAAATGCTATAAAAATTACTCTGGGCCAGGACACATTTGATATTGTAAAAACTATATCTCTTTCTTTACCGTGTCCAAAGGAAACTTCTTTCCTTAATAACTAGTACTTCCTCAATAACTTAATAACTAGTGGTAGTTTATGGTCAATTTCAATAAAAACTATGTGACTTTCATGAATCGTTGCTTTTGGGAAATATTTTTGGGGTTCTTACGAGAATTAAATGGCTTAATGATTATATTTTTACAGGCTTAGTAGATGAGAATGAATATTGAAGGTATTTGATTCAATGATTAATGTAGTGCAATTCATTTGTTCGTGAAAAAATGCGAAGTAATTTGTATCATCAGCATCCATTCACAACCCTATCCCCACTTTGCCCTTTCCCCGCTCTGCTTCGCCCTTTTCCTCCATGCCACGCCTACCTTTTCCCTTCTCCGTAGCGCTCTGCTCCGCCCTTCCCCGCCTCGCCTCATCCGGCTTTGCTCTTTCCCCGCTTCACTCTGCTTCGCCCTTACCCCGCCTTACCCTTCCCCACCTCGCCTCATCCCGCTTTGCTCTTCCCCGCTTCACCCTTCTCCGCCTGGCCACGCCCCGCTTTTCCCTCGTCCGTACCACTCCGCTTCGCCCTCCACCGCCTCGCCTCATCCCGCTTTGCTCTTTCCCCGCTCCACTTCGCTTCGCCCTTCCCCGCCTTGCCCTTCCCCACCTCGCCTCATCCCGCTTTGCTCTTCCCCGCTTCACCCTTCTCCGCCTGGCCACGCCCCGCTTTTCCCTCGTCCATGCCACTCCGCTTCGCCCTTCCCGCTCCACTCCACTCCGCTTCGCCCTTCCCCGCTCCACTCCACTCCGCTTCGCCCTTCCCCGCTTCATCCTTCTCGCCTGACCACGTTCCGCTTTTCCCTTCGCATCACTCCGCTTCACCCTTCCCCGCCAGGCCACGCCCCGCTTTGCTGTTCCCCTCTCCGCTCCGTTTCACCCCTTCACGGACTGGTAGCACTGGGAGAGATGGCTCAGGGTATCAACTAATTTTCACTGCAGTGGCTCTGACGGGAGGTCCTAGATTCGAGTCTCGGCGGTGGCAGGATTTTCGACACTAGCTAGGCCGAGTTCAGCCATTGTCTGGGGGAGAATTCTAGCAGCCGGCTGCTCTGATTAGGAATTTTTCATGGTTTCTCTTATCAACGCCAGTCGATTGCTGGAGCAGTACCCTAACAACCGAGACCCGGACCACGCGCGATCTTTCCTTCCTCTTCCTTGTCC
>JAHLJT010002630.1:23455694-23491996 GCA_031308135.1 Acheta domesticus
GAGTTGACAATATTCTATTACTGCCCTCTTGGTCTGAAAATATCTCTCTAATCACTGAATTTAAAATACATTTGTTTTTTGTGTTCAGTTTTCAAATTAGGCAATACTTTTAATACATAAAATTATTAAAAATATGTGAAGAAGGTATAAAAATCTTGAGAGCATTATGAAGAGACACTTTGAATTTCTGTCTTATTCATTGCTTAAACATTGTTTCTGTGTTCCTTTCCTTCCTTTTTCCTTTTTTGAATGTAAGAGTACTTAAAAAAAATCAATACTTAATGAGTACCCTCAGGGTACTCATTAAATATTGCTTATGAAAATTATGCTTATGAGAAACTATTTGTGCTTATGAAATTTTCCCATGTCTCTTTGCCCAATGAATTTATACTTCAGGCAACTTTTGGCAAACTTTTTTGCTTTCCATTCTGTGGGATGTGAGCAACCCATCTCTCCTGGTTCTCTTTATGTTCTCTAGAATATTGTTTGTCTTCAACTTTCCAATGTCCTCGTTTCTTCCGTCAATTTAATCTTGTGGTTCCAGTTATGTGATAGAATATCATGTGAGTAGCTTCCAGCTTTTGAGTGTCTATATGCTTTAAAATCCATTGTAGCTTATCCAGGGGAGCTCAGAGAAAACCAGGGACCTGGGGCAATTGATCCACGGGGACCCCTCATTTCAAACAAAACATTCCCTCTACCCTCAATTCATAAACAGAATTCATTTCTCTATGCATCAGAAATAACTTAGAACATTAAATTTGGATTAGAAATGAACACATCTTTTATTTCTTTTGAACGGAAAAAAAATTCAGGGACTCAATTAAGTCCAGCCCTGGGGCAAGTTACCCTACCTGCCCCTCCCCCTCCTTCTGGTCGCCCCTGAGCATATCCACATGGACTGTACAGTGGCATTGGTTTTGGGTTATGTTGAATTTTTCCTTTAAACTCCTTTATAGTATCCTGGCCACATCTCTCCCAAAATCCTTGTTTTTATTCCGTTGTTTCAATTCTTAGCAAACTCCTGTGCACAAGAGAAGAGGATTAGGGCCACAGCCCTCTGAAAATTGTGAAAGAGGCCCTGTAGCCTTGCATAATAAAATCATCATCATCATCATCATCATCATCATCATCATAAACTGCAGGTTGCTAGGCCTGATGACTGTTCCTATTTCCCAGTAGACCAGGAGGCTTACACCTCCGTGTGTTCCTGATCCAGCCATTTCTTTTGTATTTTTCCCACATTCCTTCTTTCGCCCTAATGGTTTGTTCTTCAATACTGCTTTTGGTAATCTTTCTTATTTCATTCTTTATTGTGAGATAGCCATTTTCTCTGTCCATTCTTTATTTCTTTTACTATATTTTTGTCTTTAGCCTATTCCTCATGTCTTTACTCGTTTAACCTGTCTTTTAGAATCTCTCCTGCAAGATAATGTAGAAATCTCATTTGCATTGCCTTTAGTCTTTGCTGCTCACTACTTTTCATTGTTCAGACTTCTTCCAAACCATACATGAGGATTGGTATTATATTGTGGTTTCTTAGTTTGATCTCTTCAGTCATATCTCTTCCAAAGTGTCCTTTGATTAATCCATACATCCTGTTGTATTTCTAAAATTTGTTTTCCATATCTTCCGATTTCTGCCCAATGAGGTCACCCAAATAAGTAGATTAAGATACTTGTTCTGTTATTTTCCCATTTATGATAATTTTTACTCATATTTCTTTTCTTTGATATGCCATTGCTTTTGTCTTGTTTGTAGAAATTTCCATATTATACTTCTGTGCTATTTTATACAATCCTTGTACTTCAATTTGCAAGTCATCTTTTGATTCCATTATTAAGACTATATCATCTGCATACAGAATTGTTGGTATCTTCTGTCTTTTACTAATATTTATTCCCTTTCTTATAGTTTGTTTCCATTCCTTGATTTTTTATGATTTTATTTTTATGGTTGGCATGTACATTAAACAGGCACAGTGACAGCCCACATCACTGTCTTAATCCTCTGTTGTGAAAGATTTTGACACATTCCCATTGTTCATTTTCATCTTCATCGGTGAAAAGTCTTTGGATTCCTTTTCTAATTTCTATAGATATATTCTTTCCTTCTAGTATTTGTCACATTAATTCACTGTGTACTCTATCATATGCTTTCTCAAAGTCTATGAATAATAAGTAAGTCATTAGATTTACTTCACTGTTTCTCTCAAGGATTGTTTGTAATGTAAATATTGCATCTTTTGAACTCCTTCCTCTTTTGAATCCATTCTGTTCTTCTGCCAGTAATGTTTCACAGTATTTGTACATTCTGTTTGTTAGTATGTATGATAAAGTTTTGATGCTGTGGGTAGGAGCATTATCTCTCTATAATTGTTATAATTTGTTTTTGCTCCATAAAACATCATATTTCCATAAATTTGTTAAATTTCTGATAAAAATTATCCTCATCATCATTATGGACATTTAAGGAAGTGTAGGTCTATTGGTCTGTTCCTTTGGTTTGTATCACCTCAGTCGCTTCCAAGGTGTTCTTGATCTTCCCCGCGCATTCTTGGTCTGCAAGGGTCTCTTCTCCCTCCTGGTTTGTATTGGAGGACTTTTCTTGGGAAATGTGCAATCTTCATTCTTTTGGTGTGTTCTTGCCATTTCTTTTGGTAGTTTTCAATTTCTGAGACAATATTTTTAACTTCAAGTGTTTTCTGGATCTTTTCATTTCTTATCTTCTCTCTCCTTGAAACTTTTAAAATTGATCTCAGATTACTACTGTAATGTATATATGCAATTTAAACATTACAGTGAAGACAAATGGATGGGCATGGTAGTCCATCAGTGTATTGTTACCCTATCTACCTTTCAGTAAGAATTATTACCTAAGGATATAAAATTTGAAAAATTTGTGTGTAACACAGTTATAAACATCATCACTGGTTCTGAAGACATTAACTCTTTGACACTATTTTTAAATAATGAAAATTAATATAATGTTTATTAATTTTAATTTTTGTATAAAATACTGCATTACCACCCAATATTGCAAAATAATTGCACATTTAGAAGGCAAAATTGTTGAGAAACATTCAAATCTACCCTTGAAAGATGGCCAAGGTGGGTTCAAACTTCCATGGAAAAATCAATCAAAAACCATTTAAAATATTGAAAAACATTCTAAACTACCCTGAAAAAATGCAAGCCAAGTCAGAGATTATTCTTTCTACAATGGCCCAAAAATACATTTTTAAAATTCAAAAATAGACTCAACAATTTTATACAAATAATATATTTTAAGTAAATAAAAAATTGGAATGGATAAGGAGGCCTAGAAAAGTTATTGGCTCTCCCTTTTGGTTTTTGCAGCACATGCCTAAGTTCTCTTGTTGTTGTACATTACTTTCTAGAACTTGTATGCTTCATCCATTAATGTTGCCTTAATAATTAAATCTTGACACTTGCTCACTAAATCTTGACATTCTCCCATCATTTACAACTTCTCCCAGTGCCAAAGCTAGACAATTTTTGTCTTGGGGCAATGCTGAAACATAGTCCCCCCCCCCCCCATCAAAAATGTGAAAGTTGTAACAAGAAACTATGAGTTATTTTATTTCAACGAATAACAAAAATTACATTTAAGCTAGAAATAGTTTTTGGAAATATATTGTAAATAATATTTTTAATTGAAAGTCTTTAGTTATCAAATAATACAATTTCCACAGTGATCTTAAAATGCTAAAAAAAAAATTTTAGTTAATGTTTAATAAAATCACTTGTTACACACATGAAATAATGATATGAATTTCAGTGAAACCTATTTTAATGTTGACATCATTTGATTCGTTTTTTAGAGACCTATCTTATAAGAAAAAACTATAAGTAATGTTATAATTGTAAGTAATCACTATAATTAAATTTTTAAGGTACAAAATTAATTAAAAATTTTATAAAATATCAGACTACTGGACCAAGATTTATAGAATTACAAAACTGATTTTCTTGAGTTCTAATTTCTTTTTCAATTTTTATTATTTTTTTCCATTAGACCCATCATCGGGCCCCTTGACTGTCAGGGCCCCAGGCGATTGCTTGGTCTCACCATGCCTAGTGCCAACACTAACTTCTCCCCATAGTTAAAAACAGTATGTGACATGTTATGGAGAGAAGTGCATTCTGTGCATAGTTGCTTAAACTCTGGTATCCCTGCCCTAACTCGCATATTTACAATGTTGAATTATGAACTACAAATAATTAACAACAAGCATTTTTGATTAGAATTGTTAAGAAAATATTCACTTCTGTGTAATAAAAACTATTTGCAAAGGCAAATAAGCTTTTCATTTTAGCTATTTTCCCTTATCATGCCCTCCATGACAGATTCAATTTCTGCCATGAGAATGTAGAGAATGTTTATTTGAATAACTATATTCCCAACTGACCTCAGGAAAACATGTCAAGGCAGTGAAGCTTTACAACCAGAAGCAAAACAAGGGGCCATCTCAGCATTTGCTCAAAAGATTAGGGATATTGGACATAAAATCTGATCAAGATGAGGGTTACTAACCCATAAAATGAGGCACAGAATTTGTTACAAGCATATTTAGTCTTTTAAAATTGTACAGTACAAATGGTTACTAATACAGTAAAACCACAGTTTAAATCAATAGTATTTTTCTTTTTGATGCTCAGTATAGCCTCTAGTTGTATACAAACAGTTATGTAACAGAAAATACTTTTCTTGGAACTTTAACTTGTGTATCGTCTTTAATTGTTTAATGTCATCTGGCAATCTGTTGTAAAATAATGAACATGTGAATTTTTTTGTGAGCTGTTGACACTGACACCTGCTGAATTTTATTACTATGTTGAGCATTGTAGTTATAGATATCCATAATGGCTGAAAATTTGTTCCCACCCTTGAGTAAGTCCGTTTGATAAAAACATCTAATTTGTAAGTCAAGAGGCAAGGCATTGGTAGTATTCCAAGAGACACTTACAAGAATCTTGTAGGTGGGATTTGCTTATTATTTGTACAATTCTTTTTTGTAATCTGACAGTCTGGAAGCTATAGGATGTCTCTCCCCAGAATATTATGCAATATCATTGGGTATGAACATCTCCAGTATATACACAACAAGCAGAACGAAGGCTGACTGAATTTGAAAGAATTCTCAACGCATAGCAAATTAACTTAAAATTTTGTGTTCAATTCATTGAAAAAGACTTTCCATTTGAGGTTTGACTGAAGTGAGAGACTCAAAACTTTTGTTACCTTTACATCAGTCAATGGAATGTTTTTGTTGAATTGTGCAATTGTTTGAGTGTGACATTGTTGGTTTGTAACAGGACTTGAAGTGGAACTTGCTTGTGGGAATGTCATATCAGCACTATTTACAGAGTTCACTTGCTGTGATATGCAGGTCAGCTTCTGTTTTCATTGTTAGTATCATATCATCTCTATACAAAACTGTATGGATCTTTTTCATGTGTTGAGTTTGAATCCGTTTTTCACAATTTGTTTTCATTCATTCATTTGTTTCCAGTGATTGGCCTATATGTTGAATTGGTATGGCAATATCCTTTTTTCTGACCTCTGGTGATTTCAAAGTTTTCTGTAAAACTCTCTCTATTCATACTACCCTGAACTGAACTGTGGTTTTGTATATAGGCTTATATTTTCAATGGATACCTGTTCTTCCTTAAGTATTTCCCACATTTTAACTAAATTTACTATGCCATGTGCTTTTTCAGAGTCTATGGAAAAGAGGAAGGTTCACTTCATTATGTTTATCGATGATGATCTGGATTGTGAAAGTAGTATCCTTTCAACTCCTGTCTTTTTTAGAAATGGTTTGATTCCTGTCCCATAAATTTGTCCCAATTTTAATTAAGCCTGTTCCAAAGAAGGTTAGCAAATAACCGTGAAGCTGTTGATAAGTATTATTTTGTAAATCTCAGTTTGTTTCTCACATCTTTTTTGAGCAAATTTTATTTACACCTGTCTACCATTTTTGGAGGTACTGCATTTTGTCTCCATACATTATTGAATGACTCTATTAGCATGCTTTAAAGATCCATTCCTCAATAGTTTAATAATTCCATTGAGATTTTATCTACTTCTTGGGTATCCCTATTTTTAGCCATTGTAAAGTACTATTTATCGTTTTTCTATTGTTAGACAAAGTTTTATTAGACAAAGTTTTTTACTGTTTCCAGACGTTACACACAGCTTTTAGCCGTTGTTTTGCGTTAAAAAAATTAGAGAATAAATTTACTTCCCAGAGGATTTCGTCATAGTTCAATGTTCCCTTTAAGAAACCCGAAACACTAAAGTCAAATTTCTCTAGTTTGTCGGGCATTATGTTTCCATCTATTCCAATACAGAGAAACGTGGACCATTTGATAGAAGGCGCTTTGAGAAATCGAGTTGACAGGATCAAAACGGTTCTCTGATCCATGAGTAGAAAATTGGATGTAAGATGTTAAAAAAGTAATTCGATAAACTAGTAAATAACACGAAATTGCGAAATTGATGTTTTTGAAAAATACATGAGAGTTTTCGCTGATTTTTGTAATTTGGTGTGATGCCGGGAATAACATCCAATTTTTACATCACGTGAGGATTTTTTGTAAAATAAAGATATCGACATTTTTGGTAAAATTCTATTTGAAAAGGAATTTTCTCGAACAATTTTGCGTGTACTTTCTGCAATAGTGTTTTTTATCTATGTAAATCTATGTAAAATATAACGGATTCTTGTTAAGGCAAATTGAGTTTTTAGCAATTTTATTTTTTGTAGGTTTAAATGGATTGAAGACAGTGTTTCCAGATGGCGCGAGCCACCTCTGGTCGAGAGAAAAACAAAACCGTTCCACTGATTTTAAACTTTTTATACCAAATTGTAGTGTAGTTTTTAGAAGAAAATCACAAACTTACTATTTTAATTTTTTTTTGAGGTAACTTAAATAAAATAGGTTAGTGACCAAGAGGAGTACATGTACCCTACACCTCACGGAAACCCGCCGCTGAAATTCTATCTTCTCAACGGCGCCGATAAACTTGGAAGGAGAATAATATTCATAACATCATGCATACTACCTATGATAAATTGATAACAATAGAAAAATGCATGGCACAGAAATGGAATAACACATGGAAAGAATGTAAAGCAAGTCAACTCCACAGCCAAATTAATAACTTTTTTAATATTACAACTTCTAAAAAGCTCAACCGAAGAGGACAAATCGCACTCTCCAGAATAAGATCAGGCCACAAAAAATTAACCCATCTCTACTTAATTATCAAAACACCCCCTCCACCTTGTGATACTTGTAACACTAATTTAACAATATACTACATAATAGAAAACTGCCCTAAATTCAATAATGAAAGAAAATTTACTAATCTAAATAAACCTTTAGATACCTGATTGTATTCGATCAAATATCAGAACCAACTGATCAAATTATGTGAAAATTGTAATATCTTTAATGACATATGATGATATTATGTATATTATTATATGATGATATGATATATGATGTATTACATAAAATATATTTTGCCATACAATGTTAATTATATTTATGTTACGACATTTTTGTTAATATACTTATGGATAAAATTATAATTGTAGTCGTCAATAACCTTAGGTTTTGATGCGACTAAAAGAAAGTAATAAAAAAAACAAAAAAAACTTGGTCACACCGCGGCCAGTGGGAGGGAAGCGTTGACCAATCGCTAGCAGGTAGACCGCAGTTGTGAGTGATTGGTGCAAAATCCCAAGGGATGGAAACGACGCTGTCTCAGGAGGAGGCGGCCTAGTTCGCTTACGTGCTAAATATAAACAACAAATCCTTTCATACTTATGATGACCCATTATCAAAAAAGTTATATATTGAAATAAAAGATGTTCATCAATCCTTTACTGAAGATAAAACTCTCGCAGAACTTATATCGAAACACTTTCAAGTTGTGAAAGTGAATAGACTTCATAATAAAGAAGGTCAGTCAATTCCTGTCGTTTTTGTGATAATCATGAAAGAAAATAGGTGCCAAGATATATTTCAATTAGATAGACTGTGCCATGCAGTTGTTCGTGTCGAACAGCGAAAACGTCTCCCAGGGCCAGTCAATGCTAAATATGCCACGACTATAATCATACGAAAGCTACTGTAATAAAAAATTCACTGTGCTATTTGTACGGGCAATTAAATCACTAATGAACCGAGTAATTTTATACAAGTATGCAGTAGTTGCAATGTGAACTGTCACAGACCAGGAGAAATTCTATGCTTGCCATGGGCGCCTGAATACCTAGATACGCCTCTGGGAACATCCTCTATATTATAGTAAAGGATGGCCGTGGCTGGGATAGTTGATCCATGGCCTCCTCTATTAGTAAAGGAGGCCGTGGATGATCCAAAATAACTCCTCCTTCCTAATTCATAGAATTAATTTCCTCATCCAACAGAAATAACATACCCGTTTAATTTGAATTAGAGGTAAATACATTTTTTTAAAATGTCTTTTGAATGAAAAACATTTCGGGGTTTCAAGTAAGTCGGGGCGCGGGGCAAGTTGCCCCAACCCCTTCCATAGAATGCCCCCTCGAGCAGGTTTGCTTCCTCCGGCAGCGTCGTAGTTGCAAGGCACGTAGCCAGGGCAGGGGCTCGAGGGACTGAAGCCCTCCCCGAAATTCTTATCTTTTTTATTCATTCATTATTTATATATTAGTTTAAATTTATCCAAATATATCGACATGTATAAAAGTACAGACAGATTTACTTCAAATGAAGACATTCTTCCAAGTTTCCAGGTACTTCTTCCAGGCTTTGCTTTCATCCATGAAATGAACAAATTGGAAAATTTAGCTCCATACTTTGATAACAGAACATCACTCTCTGCAGTAAAAGCTGAGTATGAACTATGGTATAAAAAAGTTTCCACCATAGATGCTAACCTCGAGGTGCTGAAAGTCTTAGAGAACTGCGATCCAGTATATTTACGCACTATTCGATACTTACTATCTTAGCTACCTTGCCAGAAACAACTGCTAGTGTGGAGAGGTCATTTTCTACAATGAAGAGAGTAAAATATTTTATACGTAGTGTAATGTGTGATAATGGACTCAGTGCACTAGCAATTATTTCAATTCATAGGGATATCACTGTGGACAAAATGATTGACATTATGGGTGGAAAGATCAGAAAATTGCTTTTGTAGTTGACGCCTCCTGTAGTTTGAATTATTGGAATAGAAAATAATAAATTAAATGTTGTGTTTAAACTTTCGAAATAATGTTATGTGGAAATAATGTTTCAGTATGTTTAAAATCATGTTGGTGTTTCATTTTTTAAGATCTTCTCTTTTAACCAAACCCGAGAAAGATATTATAATAAATCTCGTACTATCCATTTTTTAAATTTTGGAAGCCCTCCCAAGAAATAATCCTGGTTACGGCTCTGGTTGCAAGGATATCCGTCGATCATGCCTTTGAGGGCATCGGAGCTGGATTAGTTTACGAGATTTTCTTTCCCCTAGGGAGGTTGTCTTTAACATGCCTCTGGGACACCCTCCCTCTTGGTTTTCTGTTGGGATTTTCCTTCCCTTGACCCAGAGCCCCCATTGTTTCTCCACTTTCCACATCGAGCGCATACTTCTTTATTCTCTCTGGAGAACCCAGGGGCATTATGAGGGCAGAGGGAAATATCACTTGATGACCATACTCCTCTTCTAAGCACGTTCTGTTGGGGTACCCTACTAAAATGCAGCTGGACTTTTCTTCATGGTATTTTGTGGTGTAAGCTTATGGGCATCAGCCTACCCCAAAAGGAATGTAAAGGAGCGGGGCCAGGGGCAGAGAGTATTATAAGGGAGCGGGGTGTACAGCTGTTGACCCATTCTATTTATGGTCAACCAGGACCATGGTTGACTTGTACAATTATTGTATGATACATTGTATGATACTTGTACAATTATTTAATGAAACACTCGCCAGCCATATTAATAACATCAACAGCTCTCTACTCTTTCTCTCTGGCCACGGATGAATTCTGCACGGATGCTGGCTCTCTACCGATGACATATGGGCCGGTGCAAGCCCGGTGCGGTATCATTGGTCATTTTCATTAGCATTCTAGCGACGGAAATCATGTTATCAAAGTGATAGTTTTAAAATATAGAGCAATGTGGCCATTTGTAGACACAATTGTGAACGAAAAATATTTGATTAATGTATTGCACATATGTAATTCCTTTCGAAAATATATTTAATTCCGTCATTGTTATGGCTGTTGATGTTAATAAGTCATTCACTAAATTCTTGAAAGAAGGCAAATATTAGTATATTGTTAGTTTGAGATAATTATCATTAAGTTGGTTACAATACTTCATATTCAGGGGTAGAAACACTTCAGCGTCAAAATTCCGTAGACTTCACGTTTGGTTGCATGGTTTCGCTTGCTGTTTGACACTATTTGACGTTTCATTTAAGATCGAGATCAGCAGAAATACTGACAGCTCGTGGAAGATGTTTCCTGCGGATTTGAGAAATCAACGACAGGATGCATTTCAAGTGAACATTACTACGAGTGAGTAAGACGGTGTTTATATGTAAGTGAGAGGGTAATGAGCAAGTTTTAAAACTGCATGTATAAGTCCACTGTTGGCATATTGCAGTATCCTCAAATGTAGTTGCTTTTATTTTCTAGTTCTGAGAAGTGTTTTTGAACAAGTGTATTTGCTCTTCAATTTCTTCTTCAAAACTCAAAGAGCAATGACAGAAACTCCACATGACAATGGCTTGCACATGGAAACGAACCTAAAAGAAGAATCTAATTTGAATCCTATGGTAAAAAAAAAAAAGTGCTTAGTTGTGGTTTTTAACTTGTGTTCTAGTGTTCAAGTCAATCCCAGGCTTCATAAAATGTGTTATATGTAACTATTTTAAGTTATTCTTAGGCAACTTTTGATGACTTCTCTGTTATGGATACCGATGAAGCATACCATTGTTGTCGGAATCCATTTGTCAGTGCCATGATAGCATAATTAAAAAACCTGACAACAGTTTCTGTCAGTCCAACCTCCAAATTCTATACAATCTAATGAACTATTCATCTATTTAAGGTATATTTGAGATGCACCCTTTTTTGAGGTTTGAAAAGAGAGAATGACAAAAATGCAATTTCTTGTTTAATTACTAGACTTATATACTTAAAGGTAATGATATATAAATAGAAAATATTCCTTAAATTTATTTTAAAATTGGGACAATATTACTTGCAATACTTTGGCTGACATTCAGTGACAAGTTGAGTTCTTCAGTGCTGACAGATTCCATTTAATAATATAGATTTCCAGAAAAGTCTTTTGTGGATTTGGACTTGAAACTGTTGTCAAAACAAATCTTTCAAACGTTTATCCAGTTTTCTTTAAGTTTTACATTCAATTTGTTCTTTATTAACAATATGTTACAGTCCAATTATAAAAATATTATAATGAATAAATAATACAGTTTAGTACTTGAACAAATACAAAAACACTTTGCATGAGGTATTTAACATTTCAGTTACAGAGTTTGCAGCTTATTTGTGTTTCCTCATATATCATTAAACTAATTTGTTTAGATTTCTAAGTCAACTTTCGAACATTAAATATTCTTCTTATTAGGCTTTTGACACAATGAAATGCACAAACCTATAAAATAATATTTCATGAGGGCTTCATCCAGTCCAGTGTATTTGACAAAATCAGTCCAGTGCTTTAACAAATTATTCATTAACTGTTGAGAAATGCCATACTGATATGTTCATATTATTATTAGCTAGTCTGTTGATTAGGTATAAATTTTAATGGAATGGGGAGAATAGTGAAAAATAGACCTCAGAATTTTACGACACAAAAAAGTGATTTAGGCACCTAAAATAGGTAACAAAATCATGAAATTAGACACTTTTAGGCATAAAACATGACATTTTAGGCACTTCAAATATGATATAAAATGATTAATCCAGGCTTTTAAAAAACACTAGACATGAAAATTTGTTTCTGCCATCTAAAACTGATTGCAAAAGGATTTAGGCACTTGGATTGCCTAGGTAACATGCTGCTGTGATAAGCCTCAAGCTGTCAACAGCACAGCTGTTCTGGAAATGGTGCAATTGCCTAAGAAGTGAGTGCTGATCATAGACAAGTGTGAAAATCTTTGTATTGGTTTACAGAGCTCCTTATTTTCAGTGTATTGGGTGAGATTTTGGTGCGTAGTCGATTGTGTATCAGAATATTCGCTTTTGAGAAATTCTGGAGAGTATTTTCCTTTCGGTAAAACAAATGTTTAAAATGAGTAATTAAAACATGATAATTCTTCAAAATTACTTGTTTTAGGCAGTTTTAGACAAAAAATTAAAATAGGCATCAACCACCCCTTTAGGACATTTTAGGCACTATTAGATTATTACTCTATTACTCTATTTTTTCCGTGATTTGTAAACATATGCAATTATTTTCCAGAACCTCCTAAAGGAACTAAATAGGCATTTGTTCTAAAATTCAAGGTCTAGTGATGAATAAGAGACTTTATTAAATTAGTCATATCGATTTTCATTCATTCTAATTTTGGTGCAAGTGATTTATCGGAGAAATTGTCGAGTGGGATCTTGCTATCTTCAGACATCTCTGGTTGTCAATCAGTGCTTTTTGATTTAAATTCCATGTGACTAAACATAATTTAATTACTAAACTGTTACTAAAGCTTCATTCAGAAGATAGATTGTAAGTGCATTGTGTTTCATTTAGTGTACATGGTCATCCCTGGGCCTTGATCATTGTGTGTTGACCTATGGAAATTTCGTTTATTTAGTAAGAAAATATTAAGTGATTTATATTTTTCTCTTAAGGTTCTATAGAATAACATAATTTAAAATTATTATTTTTATTATTATAATGGGCTAGTACCAGGAGTACTGCAGGTTTTAACCATCTTATGATTGAGAGGATGTTTGGAATCCCTTCCATTTAACCTTCCCTGGTTACCATCCACTTCCACGGCCCTCTGTACAGTGTAAGTGGTAACTAGACACTCTTATTGTGACATTGGAAGTGGGGTGAAGATGGCATGGCAAGCGTCTTGCTTCAGATGAATACTTTCTACCTAATATTTACTGTAAATAAAGCCAGTAAATTCTAGTAATCATTGGAAAGAAGGCTGAGTGAACCTTAGGACCGCTCTGATTAGGCCATGTCCAAATTAAAATCCTCAGCTGTGCTGGATTGTAAAACCAGGTCCCTCAATTTTCAAATTTCAATTTTCAAAATATTATAAATGGGAAAATAGATTCTTATCATGCAAGTGAACAACTTTGTACTAATTTGCTGTACTTATTTGCTGTGTAACTTCATTGAAAATGTGTATTGTCCCTAAATGTTGGGACAATTGAAAATTGCTTAATTTTTAATTGTTGACTCGCTTAGTATCCAAAACTTAAGTAGATAGATAACTTTCTCTGATACTGAACATTAGAAAAATTCAATAATAAGAATAATAAGTTTCAATTAATTTTCTCATACTTTGTCAACAATCTGAAAAACCCATATTTTTTTTCAAATGTGAAAATATGATAAAACATATAGATATATGTAGAGAGAGAAGTTTTGCATGATTTTTTCAGGTTTGAATAATTTGTGAATCTATAAATTTTGCAGCATGATGAGATTGTTCATGGACTGAAAATTCTTCACTGCCAATATAACCAGTTGTCTGAGAGTGACATTGAAAAAATCAGAGTAAGTATTGTACCTATTAGTGTTCAATCACGTCCTCAGACCATTTTTATCAAATTCTGAATAAAATAAATTTTAAAGATACTCATTTCGGATTGGATCTTTTGAGAGGCATGTACCATAGAGTGAATAAAGAGCCTTGATTACTTTACTTTTATTACATTGTGTGTGTGTGTGTGTGTGTGTGTGTGTGTGTGTATTGCTCAAATGACAGTTTATTCAATATTTATAATACAGCATGAAGTGTAGCAATTGGCATTCTGAGTGAATTCGTAAGAAGAAAAAAGAAAGGGTTTATTATGCAAATGAAATTGTTGTGTGATGCAAATAGACATTATTTTTTCTTTGCTTTTCTTTGTTTTTAGTTAGCTGGATCCCTGAATATTAGGCACCGCCTCAATTATAATCAAAGAGCTTATGCTTTCATGTTCATGGTAACACAATTAATAGATTTCTGTAAAAGACTACCAGGATTCGACAAACTTTATCGTGATGACCAAGTGGCACTAATCAAGGTAAATGTACTGACTTTTTCTTCTTGTCTATTTTCCTTTTATCTGGGTTCTTGAAGGCCCTATTCTTTCGAACTGTTATCATCAAAAATTTTTCTCCTTTAAATCATTTGTTACACTTTCTGTTAATGTTATCTTTTGACGTCAGCGGATTGCCAGGCCTGGAGCTGCCTAGATGTTTGGCAGTGTGGCGTCATAGGTCACGAAGTTTTCATCACTGCAGGAGAAGGGCAACACGTTGCCCCAGGGGGCAGACTTACCACTCGCTGCATGAACGCAAAACTCGAAGTCAAGTGTGTGAGCAGAGCGGCCAGGGACTTGGCTTCAAGGGTCCAGGGGGCCACAGCAAAAAACCATGATCACAGATCATGTGACTTCTAGTACCGTGTCTAAAACAGAGCCAAATTCAGGTGATGGCGGGACTTTTGAAGTTCTCTGTAATACACACACACCTTATCCATCCAGGTTGGTGTGGCCGTGTTTCGATACGAAGCGCAATCAACAGTTCGGGAGCTGGTCAATGGTTCTCCATAGGAGTGAAATAACTATATCTGGAAGTGGCATGGCATTTTCATCCATTGGTAAGGAGCAGAGCTGCAGATGCAGCTAGGGCTCCATTTGCACTGTCTGCCATCAGCAGCAACGGGGTATTATATTGTGCTTGATGGCATCTGAGTGAATTGAGAAAAGTAATCTTGGTGTTAGAATATGATAGGATTTTTGTTTCTTGAGGAAAATGAATGTAAAAATAGTACAGCTAATCCAATTCTGAGAATAGCATTTACCAGTATGTCACAAGAGAATTCCTGACTTCTGCGTATGTCATGAAGACTTGGATCCATAGCCTGTTAATGCCTAGGGATCTCCCTCGTTCTGAACATTTTAATACCAAATTTGTGTGTGATGCAGTGCCCCAAATTTTTCATGGATTAAGGTGACAAACACCACTAATGGAAATTCTTCAGGAAGCCATAGGGCATTATTTACGTTTCTATTATTGTTAAGCTTAATTTTGGCACATTATGAACATTAATTACAATTAAATCACATTTATACTGTGTTTATCAGAAATTGCTGGTTGTATATTCAGGGATGTTACTTCTGTTTGTTTGATAACACAAATGAAGTTCCTTTTTGAGAAGATTTTTATAGAGATAATTGACACTTTCAGTTGGATGGAAAAAATCACGATTTTAATGAAGTAATTTTTTATTTACTTATAATTTTTAAATATTTAATAACTTGTTCTATAAAGTACGTTTTGGTTGTATAATATATTAGCCTGATAAAATTTTGACAAATACTATTACTTAGGTATATTTATAACATAAGTAGGAGAGGGAAAATTATAAGTGCTGTCAATTCACATCAAATTGTAATTAACAAAAAATCTAGTTTAACTTTTTAATTTTTGGGTTATTTGACCGAACCTTTATGATCTTATTTGAATAATTAAAATAAATCCTAAATGCATCATGACTTGATTGATAAACAATGCACCTTCCAAACAGAAAATAAAAGAAAAGTTAAAATACATTAACCATGGTAAATACTAAGAACCTCAAAATAAACTAATAAAAGTTACAAAATTAACATTCAAATTTCAAAAAAATGAACCACCATGATTAAAAATTATTGAATAAAAATATTTTTTGTATTCTTAGATTAATGCTTTGTGTAACATCTGTGAAGCACTTATGAAAGATGTGATGCGAATCCATGCATAACTAATGACAATGGAAATGAAAAACTTGATAATTTATTTAATGGTAAGCTTACTTGTCTTTTAAAATGTTGTTAATCATGTTTCCAGATCTTTAAATTGAAATTAGCATATCTGTTCTACCACTAAATAACATCTAAAAGTTTTCAGTGTTCACTAGCATTTTGATGAAGGAAGTTAAGGAAATATTAAAGAGCAAGTAAATTTTTACTTCTTTGGAATTGAAATAAATATTACTTACCAAAAACATTTCATTCCGTAATAATTGTTATGGAAAATTTTTAATTAAAAATATTGTGATGTGATAATTGTATATAATGGAGCTGTGACAGTATTTTGGTAATATTGTTGTGGACAATTTTACCTATTTTATCAAAAACTTGACATCTGTGTACTCTAGAACAATCAGAAGCAGTTAAATATTTGTTTTTGAGGGAATTTTGATCAGGAAAGAAATATATACAGATGTTGGCCTTTTTTCTACTAATTGGTTGAATAATTTCAAAAATGTAAAGTAAATATTTCTTTTTTAATTGCGTAAAAGTTGTCATGATTTTCTACATCTTTTGTCCACATGTTCACATATATAAGTACATTGTACTTTGGCAAAACCCTTCTTTATGTGCACTGTGTAGCATCTATTCTTCTAACCAGCAACATGTGCATTTATTATTTTAAGAAATGAAAAGAAGGATGATAACAGCTATATTGAAACCTCCATCAACATCAATACCACCAACATCAATATCATCATCATCATCACCACCACCACCTCTATCACCATCATTATCAGTAAAAGAAAATCTCGCAAGTACATTTAAAAGTGCGAGTGAATTGAACAGTTTGTGTGTTTATTTTGCTATTAAATCATCAGTTTCAAAGTGTACAAGTGACAAATTCAGTAACAAATGATTTCACAAAATTCATTCTAAACCAATGTATTACACACTTAACTTATGTTGAACCTTCAAAGATTGTGAAGCTTGTATGCTAGTGAATAGTCCAAGAGACAGATATTCATTTACTGAGGGTCCTGTGGTTTACCATACGGGAGTAGCATTGACAATTTTGCAAACCGGGAACTTATACTAAAATTTAGTAGTTGTGAAATTTATAGTTGATTTGATTAATTTCAAGTCTAGTAATTCAGCAATATATGATTGTTTTAAAGGAAAATGTGAAAGAGACTTAATAAATTACTCATTCTTGTTCAAGATTTTCTTTAATATGCATGAAGATTAAGGAAAGATATACTCTCACTACATTCACTGTTCTTAAACAAAATAGAAAATTAATAATGGCGAGTAATGAGGATACAGGATTCTCTTGAAGACGTTCAATTCCAAACCTTTTAATTATGCAGTGTTTTCATTTTGGTAATGTGAAGTTATAATGTATGATTTCAGAATTGTGTGAACAGAGTCCTATTGCTTCGTTTAGTTGAAACCTATGATGCTGATTCTGAAACTATATATTTTGCTGAACGTCCCTACACCCAAGATAACTTTTATGTTCTTGACATGGGAATACCCACTGTGGACATGTTTGGTTTCTGTCGTCAGATGCATGATATGAAAGTGGACAGTGCTGGATATGCCCTTTTAACAGCAATCACAATTTTCTCAGGTAAGCAGCTGATTTATCTCAATGTTAATATTCAAAAACCAGATCAATCTAATTTTCATTTTTAAGTTGACTTCAATTCATGTAATATATCAACATGATTGTATGACTAGAAAGAATTATTCTTATCAATCTTATCATTTATTGGATAGATTATTCATCTAATACATTATAAAATTTTCTTTTCTGAATCACTATTTCTAGGAAAAACTTGCTAACAGTTGATTTCAGTACCAGACTGAAATGCTGTAGCATTAGGGTCTAAAAATTTACGACGTTTGCAAATTTGATGGGAATGCAAATTCTAGATTTACTCAAATATAAAAATCTTTTCACTTTTCGATACTTATCAAAAGAGAAGGATTTTATTTATTTCCCAGGCAAACACCCAATTAATACATAGTACAAAAATAACGATGATACAAAGAGAAAATGAATAGATACAATGATGAATTACAATCATGAATCACCTAAAGTCAGTTAGCAGTTATTTTTTAAATGTTTTACAATATTTTTCTTTCAAACACATTGTCTACTATCAGTTTATTAGCAGTTTTTCACATTCTTCATATTGGGGCATTATAATAATTGTTTGTGCGAGCAGTTGGTACTGACAAGGTGTAATGGTTTCTTCTCAGGTGACATGTATCTTCCTTGATACCAGTGAAAGTAGCTGGACACAATATATTGCATTGTTACATAGTTTGAATAGGAATGTAAGATCATAAAGTTGCATATATGACTCAAGAGAGCTCATATTAACTATTTGAGTATACTCGAGCTTCCTGAGTATAATTGTGGATAAGAATGGAGATGGTAAGCCGAGTTTTCAAAGTAGAAAATTTATATATATGTGCTGAACTGTTTCTAATTTATTATTATTATTATTATTATTATTATTATTATTATTATTATTATTATCAGGCATATAAGATGGAGACCATCCTTCAGACACATACATTAAAATAAGCCTTACCGAAGTAAAATAAAGAATTTTAAGTGACATTAAGTTTTTAAATTCCACTGTTCTCACAAAGTTGCCTTTATTGTCAATATGGTCAACATGTGTTTCAACATGTGAGTAATTTCATTTTGGGGTCAAAAATTACCCTGAGGTCTTTAATTTGGTCAACTGATTCCAAAAAGTGCCCACCTATGTTGTAAAAACATATTATGGGAAACTTTAAGTACAAGAACTTCAAAACTTTACATACACATTTACACTTACTTTACATTACTAACATTAAAATACAGCAAATTTTAACTTCTCCACTTCAATAGCTCATTAATAGCCTGCTGAAGTATTTTACAGTCTTCTATAGTTGTGATTTTCTTGTATAACTTCAAGTCATCTGCAAATAAAAGAAATAGGTATGTCAATATTATACATTTTATGTCATTAATTAAGAATGATAGTGGTCCTAAATTAGCCTCATGGCATATTATGAATGGTTGAAGATTTTTTGATAATGTACAAAATGTATTATATTTTGAACTGTCTTGGATTTTCTATTTCAATTTCCTTGGGTTTGGGCTAGCTATTCATACTTGCCACCTGCTCTTGCCAGCTGCCATCTATCGCCGCCCACACTACATTTTTTTTTTATATTTGCTTAATTTTTCACTTTCCTAGTAGTAGAACAAAATATTAATTTTAGAATATTAAAGAACACTAAAACCTCGACTTCATTGGAAATTTTCTTTGAAAAATTTGGAGCCTTTTTAAGAAAATTGCATTTAAGCACCACTAAAAATGTGAAATTTGAAGCTCTTTTTCACAAAAAAATAACTCACATGTTGACCATATTGACAATAAAGGCAATCAAATGATCAACTTTGTGAGAACAGTGGAATTTAAAAACTTAAAATTCTTTATTTTACTTTGGTAAGGCTTATTTTAATGTGTGCGTCTGAAGGATGGTCTCCATCTTATGTGCCCTATAATAATAATAAATTAGAAACAGTTCAGCACATACACCTAAATTTTCAACTTTGAAAATTCGGCTTACCATCTCCATTCTTATCCACAATTATACTCGGGAAGCTCAAGTATACTCAATAGTTAATATGAACTCTCTTGAGTCATATATGCAACTTTATGATCTTACAATCCTATTCAAACTATGTAACAATGCATTATATTATGTCCAGCTACTTTCACTGGTATTAACGAAGATATATGTCACCTGAGAACAAACCACGAGTTTTTGAAAAACTTCATTTAAAGTCATTTGAAGCATTTTAACTTACAAATACAATAGTGTTTACAAATTGCTGGAAATATGCTTATTAACGATGTGAGAGATCTTTCAAAAAATTACATTTGTGTAATTTTTTGCAAAAACAAAAAAAAAACGCAAATTGAGCTTTATGTCATATAAATGAGTGTAATTGGCACTATCCATTCCAAAAGTTTGAAGAAAAAAAAATTTGGAGCCATTTTCGAGAAAATGGCGTTTGAGCATTTCTGAAAATGCAGAATTTTGAGCTAGTTTTCACAGAAAACGGTTGAGTTCTCGAGAAACTTTGTATGACATTATTTAAAGCACATATACTCATATACTCAGCGCCAATGAAAATATTAACGACGTGATATACAAGTCAAAAAAAATTTAATTTTTGTAATTTTTGAAAAAACAAAAGAGTAGAGCAACATGACATTTATGTCATCTCATAGAATACATTAGGCACTATACCTACCAAAAGTTTAAAGACAAAATTTGGAGCCTTGTTTGAAAAAATCTTGTTTTTGTAATTTTTAAAATTGCACATGTTTCACGCAATATTGCACAAAAACTACTGAGCGTTGCAAAGAAAAGTTAATGACAAAGAAAGAACTCACTTTGGAGAACAAATTTTATTTGAAGGAAATATTTCTTATCTTCAATTTTGTGGTTGGAGGAAGATGCCGAATAAAATTCAGACTTTTGCAATTTTCGAAAATTCAGAGTTAACTGTGAAAATCGGACCTATGCCACCTTCATAAGTGTATTTTATTCTATTCTTGCAATAAATTGAAAGAAAAAATTTGAAGCCATTATCGAGAAAATTTTGAAAATGACCGGGGTCTTCATGTAAAATACCCTTAAATTTTGAAGAAAGTTTTTCAAAATCTCAAAGCTTCGACTAGAGCCAGATGGTTTCTTCAATTTGGAAAAAATCCTACGAGTGGTTTAGGCGCTAGTAGTGTTCACAGACGGACATTTTCCCTTCCAATTTGTTTTTCAATATCAAGGACTTACAAAACGGATTCAGGCTACACCATGTGTTAGGGAATTTTTTGTCTTAAATTAGCAACTGGTTTTATCCACTTTTTCGTTCTGAGGGCCTGGCAATGAATTTTTTCCAGTTGAAAATGTGCCATCTTTTCACGCAGCATTACATAACTTTCTCTATACTCTTGTATATTACTCTGTATATACATATGTATACAGAAAAGTAAAAATTAAATATTCAGTGATATGTGATAACAAAGTTAATTAGTTTGGCATGTTTAATAGGTATTGTCTTCAACACCATTTAATTATGTAGATATTACTGAATTTATCTATTAACCGTAAAATAGTTTTTGTTTGCTCTGGGATTTTTTATAAATGACAGGTAGAAACCTACACCTTATAAGAGGTTGGCTGCAAGTATTACATTATCACTTCTTTTGAACACACATAGTTTTTCAGTACAATATCTTATTATTTCTTACATTCTTTTCTCTTTTCCCAGATATGTTTACTAAAAGTTGTCATAAAATGATGTTTAGTTTCAGGATGCGAGACTCTTCAAGAAAGTTGGAAAGTCCAAAAAATTCATGAAATCTATAAAGAGTGTCTGGAAGCATATATAAATAGAAAACATTATCTTGAAGATGGCCCAACTTTTTCCAAACTTATATCAGCCTATCAGAGTCTAGAGTCACTTTTCAACAATCATTTAGTTACAGACAGTTATGAGATTGGAAACTTCGTATATGGAGTTACAGGGGGCTGAGATAAGTGAATAACATGGTATTTACTTAATAATCATGTTAAGAATTGCAAATGTGCTCCTAAATAAGGATCACTCAAAGAATGTGTTTGCTTTTAGATGAAAAGGAGGTTACCACTATAGAGGAAAAGAAATGGGACGGGAAGGAGGGTTGGTGATGTTTATTGTCTGTTGATAAATGTTCTTACAATATTTTGTAATGTTCATGTGAGTGTTTTTTTGGGGGGAGGGGTCGTATTTTGTGTTGTGATGTGATGGCAGAGAAAGGAATTTAAAGAAACTAAATTTAGCAAACACATTTTTTGAATGGTTCCCAAAACATATTATAAGGTTATAAGGACTGGACTTATGAAATTCAGTACCTAGTGGAAATAATCTTGAACTTTTTGGGTGGTAAACAATGTAGTAAAATTATTTATAATGTGATACTCTGAAGTACAAAGAACATTGTAATGCATTTATATTTTTCTGCTAATGGAAATTTAAAACCCTGGAAATTTAAATTTCACAATGGGTTTTATATTTCTGTGTTTATTTGATGCAATTTGTTTCTTCAAAAAACGTTGGAAGTTATTTCATTTTGTGCAAATTCTTCTTGAATTTCTGAAACTATCTGAATTTTCTTTACATCAACACAAATCTCATTTCAAAGATTCTAATCCACAGTACTTGTGGTGTTGTCAACAAATTTTGTGATTGGTCTATAAGAATTAATTGTTGATGTGTGTCTGTGACTGTAGGTTAATCTAACTTGAGACACAAAAAGTCAGTATTTCAGTTTCTTTTCTGTTCTAGAAGATATAATTTATGCTGGTCATTACTATAGTTGTGTAATCTCCTGCTTTTACAAACTGCATTCTCTTCAAAAATGAAATTAATTAATGATGTGTAAAATTATTTCTATGCCATTATCAGTATTTTATCTTTCTCAATGTGAGGAAGTCTCTGAGTGAATAACCTTTAATATCTGTTTTAAATTCAACTGAAGACACTTCTAATAATAACAAAATAGAATACAATTACAACATGCATATACCAGCTCAATTTTGCAGATTATGTAGTCATTTTTGGTGCTATTTGTGTTAGGACATTAGCAAATTAGCGCATGAAAAGTTTTCATTATCTCTTTTCATTCGCATTGGTTAAGAATTAGGTATTACTACATTATATCTAGTGAAGACTTTTTTCATTCTGTTTGTTTTCATCCAATGAGCTTATATTTAACAAATATTCTTATAGTTTGTTTACAAAAAGTTGCAAATGGAACACAATTTCTATTCTTTCTAATATATTTTTTGCCTATTCAAGAACTGTTAAATTTATTTGTTATTTTTTAAATTATTGCAAGATCTATTGAATTACAAGCCGTGATTGCAGTTGAATAGTTGTAAGAGTAATATTCTTTCTTCTGCTCTCTCTCTCTTTCCCTTTTGTTTGTCAAATATAAAACTCACAAGACAAATTTCAAGTTCTTTTTTAATATTATTATTTTTAATTTATTTATTTAAAGATATTTGAAAGAAAGATTGTTGAGGAATTGGAATTCTAATTCTGCAGTTGTATCATTGTAATATTCATATAAATTATAAACAAAATGTAACATTATAATAATTGTAAGGTATTAAATGAATTTAATGTGTATAAAGTGTTCTAAAACAAAGTGCAGTAAGCAGTTAAGGGTGAGCTCTGGATGATATCTCAAAGTTTGTTTGTCTTTTCCACTTTTCATGTTGTATAGTACATGACCTGTGTTTTTCCCAATTACAGAGGCAGAAGAATTTACGAAAATTAAATTGTGATTGTTTTATTCTGTAGATTAGCTATGTTTGGTGCTGTTTTTAGACAATTATTCCACTTAAAATGTCATTATATTTGATCTAACAAAGATCTCAAAAAATTATAAATTTTTTTTTTATTAACAATGTCCTTTCTCTTCTACAAACGAAAAGTAAAAAATATAATAGTCTGATTGAAGATTGACAAACATTTATTTATTTTAATTAATTGAATTTTAATTAAAACCTTACGCGAAACCTTTTGCGTTGCAAAAGTCAACTTTGTGCACGTGACAAATCCTAGTCTAGATTCTGCTGGGTGGCTGTCAAATTTTTGTTTAGTCCCAGTTACAACTGCAAAAGCATAGCTAACAAAATGTAACAGTTGAAAAATTTAGTTTCCAAAATCTAGCAATGCCATGACAGATCCAATGATGATGACTGTACATTAGCTATTAAAAGCACTCATTGGAACAAAATTATTAGTGGTGCAATCTGGTAATAACCTTTCATTGAAAATTATGATATGTATCAACATTTTGTTTGCTTTGACATTATTACTCAATATTTAATGTAAGAAGCTTATCTTGAGAGTAAACCATAATGCATTTGGGTACTTGAAGTGCCACTGTTTTGCGGACATTTAAATATTTTTGTCATCAGCTATTGATAAAAAAAAATTGGTTTAGTTGAATAAATTGTTTCTTTTGTTATAAAATGCAAGAATGAGCAATACGCATTTTTTGGGGGTGGTGTTGTCAATATGTTTGTTGTTGGTTTTTGATTTGTTGTTGTTGTTTTTTTTAATGCTGAATTGCTGGTATGCAATTTATAGATATTTAATTTTCTTTATAATATTGAGATAAGTCCTTTTTTGACTCACAATTTCTCTAATTTTGTATGTGAGCTTATATTAGGCTTTGAAAATGGCATTATGTGCCATCGACATAATGGGAATAATTCAGAAAATAGTACAAAACAAATATGACACTTACCAACTCATGCTACTATAAGGGGAAAGATTCATGCAAAGCCACATTTATATAGTGTGGATAGAGGGTATCTCCATTCCTTAGGATGCAAATAACTCCCTTTGTGGCTGCACTTTCTTGTCCTTTCCTAAAATAACTTCTTATTGGCTTATTGAATCTATTTCAATTCAGTAAAACTCATTGTTGGTTCAACAATTCCAACAAGGAATTGCATCTGAATTATTATTGAAATTTATTTGAAGGCCTCTGGGCAAAAACTTGCTGTGTCACAATACGTAAGTTTTAAGAAAACGGTAAGTAAAGGTTTACATATTGCATTCTACACATTGGGGTAAAGAACATTAATTGATGAATTACATTGCTGTCTTGCAACAAATCTTTAAAATAAAATCCCAATATCTAGATAAATCTGTACACTAATATCTCAATTTCATCAGAAATGTGGCATGGCATGTTATTGCCTCGAAGTCTTCATTAAAATATTTCTTTAAATATTTAAGGAGTTCTGTTCTCATATCAATTAATATGCCACACCATTGAAATGACTCATATATAGTTGCAATGAATCTCAAGGTCATTAAATTGCAATTTATATAATCAGTTTGCTAGTTTTACATTCCATGAACATTAATGGATTAATAATCTTGGGCTGCTAACATATTTAGCTGTGTTGTGTATTCTTATTTAGATATCTTTAAGTTAATTTCAAGATTCATCTTTTAACAATATACAACTTGTTCAGTAAACACATTCATTGCAAGAACAATCTCTATAAATGGATAAAACCTTACTTACTTCTGTTTGCAATATATCTATCAGAAAATGCTGCCCATGATCATTTAGTTCCATTTACTATTCAGTCTACTGCTACTTATCTGCTCGAAATATATAAACAATTTTGAACTGTTTGCCAACCTCTTGGTAAATGAAGATAAAACTTTACGTGGTCACTTGTGGATGCTTAGATACATCATGATGCCGAGCCAGTCAATGTTCCTTTTTCTTCTTCACAATACGACTGAATGTCATTTTCAATTTTAAAAAGTTGTTCACTAATATAAAAGATCTAAAAAATATTTGACACGAGTCATTCGGACATAAATTTATTTTGTACCTAGTAATGACTATTGTTTTTCTGATACAGTAGCAACTTCTTCTCAGATATGCATTCATGTATAACTAAAATAAAATCACTATGTAGAAACCTTTTGGTCATAAAATTAACGTGGAAATGAGTTGTAAACTTTCACTCAACTGCAGTTCTGGTTTTTTACTATCTCTGAATGTAGAGGTTGGGCTTTGTAAGTAAATGATATGTAGAATGTGATAATTGGTGATGTGTTGGTACAAATTCTTTTAACAATTTAAAAAACAGTTGTACTAATTGTACCTATCATCTAATACAGACATTTATATTATCTTGTATAACAGTGTGCCATTTTTGTTATTGTAGGAAAAAATATTTTTATGCTTTACAAACTTTTTAATGTTGAATGTCTTCCAGGAACTAATGTTATTTTAATAATATTATTTTGAAATAAATAATATATTTTGGTTAAATGTATTAGTAATTGTAATTCTTTAAGAACAAATTAATACAGAAGTTTTTCTAATCAGTTGGGCTGAATACTAGATACTTTGTATCCTTGTGTAGGGTCATACCACATTTTTATGTTATTCATTATATTCTCTTCAATTGTTTTATAAGATTATTTTCACAAGTTTTTATTTCCTTCATGTGAACAGTTCACGAAGCCTGATTTCACAACACTTATGTTGTTGAAGTGAAAATATTTTCTGCTGAGTGGGACAGAGGGACAGATTGTGAGGAGGGGGAGGTGAGATTTTATTAACCTAAGTGAAATAGTACATTATGCAACTAGTTTATAATGTTAAGCTTTATTGCATGAATACTTTTGAAAACGAGTGATGCTTAACTTTAAAACAACCAACAATTTTAAACTTGTGGTATTTAAAAAAATTTGAAGGTTTGAATGAAAATTGGACATGCATAATTGTTACATCCAAACATGTTGCCTCTATTCTAGCAATATATATAGTGCTCAGATACTAGGGTTGTTCACAGATGGATTTGAAACAAACCACTTTTTCACCTACAAAATACTGATTCTGAATTCACTATATATTCATAATGAACTTTTACTTGACTATGTATTCGTAATTACTTTCAACATCACTTCCTATTCGTAATTACTTTTGACTTTAATACTAATTCATCAGTAATTTACTACATAGAGGAGCAAGAAAAATCCACTTTTTCCGTACCAGGAAAACACAAAGTGTATCTTTTTCAGAAAATCAATGCTTTTTTTCTGCAGCATATATAATTTATAATTATTATGTTTACGGTAAAATAATGAGATAGGCACTGACCCAGATGTCTCCACCAATGATTAAACCTGGCACCATAAGGCCATTGACTCATGGTGCAGTATGTATTAATGTACTGGTGGTCGCAACATGGCACAGACTTTCTGGAACGGTGTGGGCACTCTTGAAGGGAGTGACAAAAGCGACAGTTGCAAGGACTGCTGCAGGAAATATTGCACATTTAATTTAAAATCACATGCCAGAAAGTATAAATTTATTTTTAAAATACCATCAAAACATAAACATGTGTCACATTTATTGCATTCCTCTTTTTATGATGTATCTATAGCTAGTGAGAAAAACTATACCATTCCATGTAAAAACATTTGTGTGACATCACAGAGCATTGAGTTGACAAGCGCTGGTTTAGATTATGGTAATGTATTATAAAATGCTATAAAAATTACTCTGGGCCAGGACACATTTGATATTGTAAAAACTATATCTCTTTCTTTACCGTGTCCAAAGGAAACTTCTTTCCTTAATAACTAGTACTTCCTCAATAACTTAATAACTAGTGGTAGTTTATGGTCAATTTCAATAAAAACTATGTGACTTTCATGAATCGTTGCTTTTGGGAAATATTTTGGGGTTCTTACGAGAATTAAATGGCTTAATGATTATATTTTTACAGGCTTAGTAGATGAGAATGAATATTGAAGGTATTTGATTCAATGATTAATGTAGTGCAATTCATTTGTTCGTGAAAAAATGCGAAGTAATTTGTATCATCAGCATCCATTCACAACCCTATCCCCACTTTGCCCTTTCCCCGCTCTGCTTCGCCCTTTTCCTCCATGCCACGCCTACCTTTTCCCTTCTCCGTAGCGCTCTGCTCCGCCCTTCCCCGCCTCGCCTCATCCGGCTTTGCTCTTTCCCGCTTCACTCTGCTTCGCCCTTACCCCGCCTTACCCTTCCCCACCTCGCCTCATCCCGCTTTGCTCTTCCCCGCTTCACCCTTCTCCGCCTGGCCACGCCCCGCTTTTCCCTCGTCCGTACCACTCCGCTTCGCCCTCCACCGCCTCGCCTCATCCCGCTTTGCTCTTTCCCCGCTCCACTTCGCTTCGCCCTTCCCCGCCTTGCCCTTCCCCACCTCGCCTCATCCCGCTTTGCTCTTCCCCGCTTCACCCTTCTCCGCCTGGCCACGCCCCGCTTTTCCCTCGTCCATGCCACTCCGCTTCGCCCTTCCCCGCTCCACTCCACTCCGCTTCGCCCTTCCCCGCTCCACTCCACTCCGCTTCGCCCTTCCCCGCTTCATCCTTCTCGCCTGACCACGTTCCGCTTTTCCCTTCGCATCACTCCGCTTCACCCTTCCCCGCCAGGCCACGCCCCGCTTTGCTGTTCCCCTCTCCGCTCCGTTTCACCCTTCACGGACTGGTAGCACTGGGAGAGATGGCTCAGGGTATCAACTAATTTTCACTGCAGTGGCTCTGACCGGGAGGTCCTAGATTCGAGTCTCGGCGGTGGCAGGATTTTCGACACTAGCTAGGCCGAGTTCAGCCATTGTCTGGGGGAGAATTCTAGCAGCCGGCTGCTCTGATTAGGAATTTTTCATGGTTTCTCTTATCAACGCCAGTCGATTGCTGAGCAGTACCTAACAACCGAGACCCGACCACGCGCGATCTTTCCTTCCTCTTCCTTGTCCTATCATCACTCCTTACTTACATACACACTAACACCAGCACTCATGCCGGGAGTTCGGTCTGGAGCTTAGAGCGTGTCCCGGCTGGGGCGGGTGCCCCGCTAGTGGGAGATATTGGTTGGAGGAAACCCTGTTAGCCGACGATAGGTCGGAGCCAGATCTCGCGATCTAGCTGGAGGTCATCGCCACTCGCGAGGAAAACACGTGCACTACGCGTACGGGACCAATGGTAGCATTTGACATGCCCGGAATCGATGAAACCGCGTGACCGCCGCCGCGCTTCACGCTCCCCCAACCCCCATCTCCGCTTTGCCACGCTTCGCGCTACCCACTTCACTTCGCAATCCAACCCCATATATTCTCTCTGATCCAACCCCAGCTCCGCTCCGCCCGGGCCCGTCAGTCCCACTATAGTGCGATTTCTCTAACCCTGTCAAGTCCCTATGGCCACGATGGAATATCACATGGCCTTCCGCGTCTTTCTCGGTCGTGCCGCTAGAATCGGCATGATCGCAAGCACTGCTCGATACGGTCACGGTCAATGGCGTAGCTAAGTGGGGGCGGTCCGGCCCGGCGACGCCAATTAGAAAATTTTATAATTGGAATTATATAATTTTAATGATTTACTTAAAAATCATATTTTTGTAAAAACATGCACTTGTTAATTAGTTATACTTCGTTTTAGATTATTTACTTAAAAATTAAATTTCAACTATTCTGCATTAAATGCAGTTTTTTAATACATGATAAATAAATTTCATGTGCAAA
This sequence comes from Acheta domesticus, assembly GCA_031308135.1. Classification (NCBI taxonomy): domain Eukaryota; kingdom Metazoa; phylum Arthropoda; class Insecta; order Orthoptera; family Gryllidae; genus Acheta; species Acheta domesticus. Next base: position 23,484,875 of record JAHLJT010002630.1, read on the forward strand.
CATATTTTTATTAATGTATAAACTATTCATTAATAGTTTTTTATATTTAATTTAGGGGGGTGATAACATTACTTTTGCCCCGGGTGACCAACTGAAGCTACGCCACTGGTCACGGTTAGGCGATATCTGGCGGCATAACTGAGAAAGACGCGAAATACCGTGACATATTCCATCGTGAAGACGGGCCTTGAGAGGTAAAGTTAGAACAATTGCAGTTTAGTGACGCGACATCCACAGCAAATCGATGTTCATCTATACTAATAAAAGTGATTTCAACGACGTGTAACCGACATTGATACCACAAAAAGTAGTGCATGATAGATATTATTTTTTAAAGGCTCTGCTACAGAATTGTCGCAGTGTCCTCGCAATGATTGGCAAAGATTAATACAACGCAAATGCAAAATAAGTATGTTGGTAGATGCAACACGATCATTATTCTTTGCCTGTCGCTAAGAAGAGATTGGTGCCTGTAATATATTCCGCCAAAGACCAATAGCGGTGCAGTAGAACGTACCTTATAGATGCGCTAGAGGCCAGTAGCTGTGGGTAAGATAAATATGTTTAATCTAATAGCAATGTACTGTAAAATAAAATGAAAGAAAATTATAGTATTGTATTAAAATTTAAACGAATTACATTAAAGTAATAATCTTCAACACCTTGATTTATTTAAAATTGATCTTTTTCCTCTTTGACAAGGATTGAATATGAAGATTACACGGGCAACGCCGGGTATTTTGCTAGTATTTAATAGATCGAATTCGTCGACCAAAAACCATCTACGGTTTTAAACATCGATGTTTTAAAGTTGATTTAGTAATCTATAACATTAAATTCGGGCGCAACAAAATTTAATATTTGAATGACGTCGGAGAGTATAACAGTTCTACACCACTCTTTGTGTATGGGTGAAACACTAAATTTTAACCAAAGAGAAACTATTAACACACGTTCGATAGAACAGGTTTTTGAAGATTTTTTAAAATGAGTTTTGCTTACTATCATAGCAGGAAGCATGATGGTAAGTAATATGCATTCTGTCAATATTGTGGTAGTAAGAAGTTTGTATTCTGTCAATATTAATTAAATTATTTTAATCCGACCAAGCACACGCGCCAACCGTATTGACTCAGCCTTGAGTATAGTAGCCACTCTGGCACAGAGTTGCGACAACTAATTTCGTCTTCGCCAAGACTTACTTTTCGAGGGTGTTTCGTTCGTGGTACTTTCCATGAAGCTTCAAGAACATTTTCAAAATTTTCTCAAAAGTGATTCCAACATTTTTTTCTGTGGTAAAGATAAGTGCGCTTACAAAAAGGCGCAGGTCCCATTATCGTTCAATTCTTTGAATTTTCGAAGTTGGAAAAGTAAAACGTTTTTCGGCGTGTTCCTACAACCCTAAAATTGAAGTTAGAGATTTTTTCTTTAATTTTTTTTTAAATTTATTATTATGTCCTGCTAATGAGCTTTCGCTCGGTGGCAGGGTTTGTACAGATCATATGCAACTTAAAATACATATAAAGTAAAACAACTAAGTAAGTGAGAAATAAAACACACATAAATATTTTGCATCACACGCAGTTCCTAGAACGTTTCCGGAAGGAATGCACACTAGGGGGAAAAGTCGCTAGTGCTGCAGCAGGTAGACTGTTCCAGTCAGTTATTGTCCGGTTTGCAAAAGAGTATTTACCTACATCGGTTGTTTGATTCCTATATTTAATTTTGTATCGATGGTCTCCCCTTCCGAATGAAATCTGTTCTTCAATATTAAATCTAAAATGGGGCCATGCACAATTTGTTCAAAATACGAGGAAACTTCGCGTAATTTTGCGCGAAATAAGGACAATTTTAAATACAAGATTTTCTAAAAAACTGCTTCAAGTTTTTTCTCGAGTTTTTTCTTCGAAAGGACGCCTAAAATGGCTCAGGTCTCATTTTCATTGAACTCTGTGAATTTTCGAAAATTGAAAAAGATATAAATAATGCGAGAAAGTATTTGCTGTTGTAACACCACATGTTTTTATATTAGATTGATTTGGGTGGGATGGTAAGTCCAGCTGCACTACACCACAGTACCTTGCTTAGTGTGTGGGTGATACATAAAAAATAAATAATAGGAAAATTGCAACGCACGTTTAATAAAATATATAACGAAATTTAAAGAATTTTTGTGAGTTTTCTCTAGTTGTATATCCACAAAGAGAGGGTGTGTGATATACCCGCAATGAAGATGTCTCTGCGTTGCTGCACTAAATTGTGTATGTTCAAATGGCATTTGTGGCCCGGTGCTTGAGGAGGCCTGAGCATACGCAATGGAGCTTTTCCTGATATTACAGTGCAATTAGTTCTCACTCTGAGATGAAATTGTAGATATACATAACCTAGATAAGACATCGTGAAGATGAGCACACACACACACATATATGCTCGAAACGTCGAAAATAAAGAGCATACCAACTCAGCAGTCATGTGTTTGTTAATCATTACAAACATTGACCTTCTTAAAATTAGTGTTTGGACAAAATCGTTTCCTATATTATTTCAGTAGTATACCTTCCCTTTGCGGTTCTCGCAAGCAACGAATCTTTATAAATGAGGTCTCTAAAGAAAGAGAATTTCACGGAGACGTGGCGAATTGCAATTTGACTTTTGGCCTCAAAAAAACGTTCCTCATACCGTAATCTACAGGATGAGATCTTCTTGACCATTCTATTAAATTTTTCCTGGTTCGACGCTTCTCAATTCTACCCCACCTGTTCAAAGCCGGTAGAATCTGCAACTGTATGTGAAATTACTGATCACTTGATATTCTATGTGATTGAATTACACGGGTATACCTCTTTGCTTGATAATAAAGTTAAATAAGAATAGTTATAGACAAGGTCCTATTACATTATTATCAATTACAACGTTACATAGAACAAGTGATGGAGGATAAGAGGGTCTTGAAGAAAAATATATATTGCAGGCATAATATGGTAATGGGAAAATAAGGAAGAGCGTGGGGTATAGCCTGCGAGAGTGCTCGCAGCGGAACGACAGTTATACGATATTTCGTTAAACCGTCCTCGAATATTGTGGTTTATACCACCATTGATTTGCGACGACAGAGCCGTAGCCAGGATTATTTTTCTGGAGGGGCTTCCAAAATTTAAAAAAATGGATAGTACGAGATTTATTATAATATCTTTCTCGGGTTTGGTTTAAAGAGAAGATCTTAAAAAAAATGAAACACCAACATGAATTTAAACATATTTAAACATTATTTCCACATAATGTTATTTCGAAAGTTTAAACACAATATTTAAATTATTTTCCGTTCCAATAATTCAAACTACAGAAGGCGTCAACTACAAAAGCAATTTTCTGATCTTCTTTCCAGCCATAATGTCAATCATTTTGTCCACAGCGGTATCCCTATGAATTGAAATAATGGCTAGTGCACTGAGTCTATTATCGCGCATTACACTACGTATAAAACTTTTTACTCTCTTTATTGTAGAAAATGACCTCTCTATACAAACAGTTGTTACTGGCAAGGTAGCTAAGATAGTAAGTATCGAATAGTACGTAAATATACTGGATCGCAGTTCTCTAAGACTTTCAGCACCTTGAGGTTACCATCTATGGTGGAAGATTTTTTAACACCATAGTTCATACTCAGCTTTTACTACAGAGAGTGATGTTCTGTTATCAAAGTATGGAGCTAAATTTTCCAACTTGTTCATTTCATGGATGGAAGCGAAGCCTGGAAGAAGCACATGGAACTTGGAAGAATATCTTCATTTCAAATAAATCTGTCAGTACTTACATACAAGTCGATATATTTGGATAAATTTAAACTAATAAATAAATAATGAATGAATGAAAAAAAAATTATAATTTCGGGGAGGGCTTCAGCCCCTCGAGCCCCTCCCCCGGCTACGTGCCTGTGCGACGACTAATTCCGTCGTCTGCAAGTAATAGTTTCGCGGATGTTGTCGCGGCCGAGTTTGGAAGTCAGAAATTGTCTTGGAGCTTGCCTAACGTACCCTGGCGGCTCGGGGCCGGTCAAACCCCCCCGTGCCCCATTCAGCTCTCCCCAGCCAGCACCAGGTGCCTTTCCTCCCGCCCTCCGCCAGGTAGGCGAAATTCAATGGACAGAAGGAATGTGGGCCGGGGTGCGCTACTGTTTTCTGTGCGATAAAGGAATACTACTGAAAGAAAAGCGCGGTTAGCCGTTGGTCCTTTTGAGTTGTTTCTGCGTGGGGACTTTTTCTGGAAGAAAGATATTTTTCAGCTCACGGTGTTGCTGCTTGTGTATTTCCGTTGGGTACGAAGGTCTCGTTCGTGGAATTTCATACCGCAAGAAAACGGTGATAATGAAGTGTATTGTACTTTTGATAGGTTACATTGCAGGACATGGTATTTGGCGTGACGTAGAATTAACTGTAATTTTAATCTGTTACTCGCTGTTCGTGATAAATACTCTTCTTGATCAGATATATATTTTTTGAGACGAAGAGAGTTGATGCTAAAATATAGTTTTCAAATAAATGATAACAGTTTATGTACGCTATCAAATGGTACTGTTCTTAAATTTTCTGATATAATGCTCTTCTGAATTTAATATGACGTATCGGTTCCTGATAGCTTTCTTTAGACCGTTTTGCCTTCTTTTTGCAATAATTTCAATGAACCCCAAATCCACGACATGACAGTCTTTCAAAGCTAAGCGTTTATTAATTTTAGGAAGGGAGAGCACACGTGAGTGGGTAAAAAAAAGAAACCGTCTCTAAAAGAAAAATTAAAATGCCCAAAGAACAATTTCCATTTTGTTGAAAAAAATTCTTGGAAAGTTGGAACATCTTTAAATTTCGAACATCAAGCATGACGCCGAAAATTCTATACGTGCGAGATATGGCTGGAGAAAAGATAGAAACTATACTCACTATACTATACTCACTATGCAAAAAATAGAAAATGTCCAAAACGTTGTTCCATGTCGTTCAGTATTAAGCCACAAAGACTATAAAAATTAAGCATGATTAGAAATTCTGGAGCAGTACTATTCACTGTGAACATGATTTGAACATGATTCTGAAAATGTAATTGAAATGTTTTATGTTAATTAAGATCTGTACATGTAAATTATAGGGAACTATGTAAAAGAAATCCTGCTGTTCATGTTAACTTAATAACGTAATGCACCTCGTAATTACACCATAATCACTATTTTTTTGTGAAAGGCGACTGTTTTTCCTTCACTAACAAAATCTCACACTCACAAGTTTTCTCTAAGAGGAAATGTTGAATTCTTTCAATACATTGGTTATAACTCAATGAAACAAAGAACAAATGACGGCAGGAAAGCGTTCATTCTATTAATTTTATTGTTTTATTAAATTAATTATTCTTCTACAAAACCGATTAATATTAGCAAGCGATGAAACACATGGAGCTCACTAAATTTCATTTATCGCAAAAATTGCGAAATTAGGTTTCACAGGAATTCAAACTTAATTCCAAACGAAAAACCTTAGAAATATTTCTGCAATTTCTGATTGTGAAAGGTTTTGTTGAAAACCGGGATTATATCAAAAGCACTTTCTTTTATTCGAACAAAAATTCCAAGAAAAATATTGTCTGCCGTTTTCCAGAAAAATTTGGAAAAATCATGTGTAAAGCATCCCCAAAATTAAAATATCTTAACGATCTCCGGAATGACAACTAGATCTTAATCCTGGGGTATTTACCAAGTTTCAGATCAAAAGGAGTACCGTACATGTACCATTCACACATGTATACAGATCCAGCCGATCATTGAGAGGGGAGGTTATATATTTTTGTTAAATAATAAACATATTTGTTATTATACAGATATTGAGTATCATTTTTGTAGCGTGGATATGATAATAAACTATATTATGCTTTAAATGATTGCATAATTCTAACATAAATAAATATTTAAATCAATTTTGTCAGATTAAGAAAAGTAAGAAACGAAAATTCTAGGCCTTGGAGGGGGTGATCTGCCACTTCATACAGATATCCCGTTTTTCCGGGTACAAAAATACGTGTATCTCCTCTCCAATTGCAACGATCGCAACCATCTTTGGAGCAGCGCTAATGGGCCTTAAGCGTTAATCCTGGCATGTGTACAGAATTGCAGGTCAAAGAAACTTAAACATGGATTTTACCGAAAAAATTGGAGACCGTATTGTACACTATCGAACTACACTACCGAAAAATTGGAGACCGTACACTATCCAACAACAAAATTTAATCAAAATCGATGGCGCCACTTTCTTGAAAAAATTGAAAATGTCCCAGGAGCTTCATGTAAAGTACTCCAAAAATAAAAATACCGGTTTCAAATTCGAGGAGCCACGACATCAGCCAGATCGATTGAGATAATCAGTTTTGGAGAAAATCGGCTGAACGGTGTAGTCAGTAGCGTTGTTGACTGACACGTTTTGCCGTCATTCGATGTTTCGGTATCAAGGTCCCACAAATCATGGATTTATTGTTATTTATTTATTTACGTCAAAAACAGTTAAAACTGTGTGTGACGAGCTATGGAGAGAAGTTAATTTTGTGCACGTTTTCATAATTCTGTGATCTCTTTCCTAAACCATATTCTAGTCGAATTTTGAATACAGAGAAGAGAGTTTTTTTTTCGAGTTTTGTTGAAAAAAATTCGCTCCTAAATAATAAATATATTTTCAAAGGTAAATGAGCTATGAATTACTGCCCTGAACCCTCATGTTCTTCATGAAAGAATAATACTTTTTGCCGCGATAATATGGAAAACAATAATTTGAATAACTATATTTCCCACTGAAGTTCAGGCCACACCAAGTGCTAGAGCGTTTTTTCCTAAATTTAGCAACTGTAGTTATCCACTTTTTCAATACCAGGGCCCTGTAATAAGAGTTCTTTGCCGAAAATTCGCCGCTTTATCGCGCAGCGTTTCTTAACTTTCTCTCTACTCCGTAACGAGAAAGGAAAAAGTGAATGATGCAAGATAGCAAAGAACCTTCTTCATTTGTTTACTTTCGAAATAAAAGGTTACATTTATACACTCGGTATCTCTTCGAGACCCTAAATTATAATTAATTAGAAGGCACCGACAGAAAA
>JAHLJT010002630.1:23492096-23510690 GCA_031308135.1 Acheta domesticus
TTGAGTGTTGAGTGTGGCGTTGGTTGGTGCGCAGGCGGGGTGCACGGCGCTGCAGCACGCGGCGGCCGACGGCCACCTGGAGGTGGTGCGGCAGCTCATCCAGCACGGCGCCGACGTCAACCACCAGGACAGCGTGGTGAGTGGTGGGGATGCGACGTCGACGCCCATGTTTTCAAAACATCCATGTTTCTATAAAAAACATCGATGATTTTAACAACGATGTGTTGAAGGCGATGTTTTTTAAACATCGATGTGTTGAAGCTGAAGTTTTTGAAACATCGATGTGTTAAAGCCGATGTTTTTAAACATCGATGTGCTGAATCCGATGTTTTTAAACATCGATGTGCTGAAGCAGATGTTTTTAAACATCAATGTGTCGAATCCGATGTTTTTTAAACATCGATGTGTTGAAGCCGATGTTTTTTAAACATCGATGTGTTGAAGTCGATGTTTTTTAAACATCGATGTGTTGAAGCCGATGTTTTTTAAACATCGATGTGTTGAAGCCAATGTTTTTTAAACAATGATGTGTTGAAGTCGATGTGTTTTAAATATCGATGTGATGAAGCCGATGTTTAAAAAACATCGGCTTCACCACATCGACGTGGCGAAGCCGATGTTTTTAAACATCGATGTGGTGAAGCCGATGATTTTAAACCTCGATGTGGTGAAGCCGATGATTTTAAACCTCGATGTGGTGAAGCCGATGTTTTTTGAATATCTGTTTTGTGCAGCATGTTTTTTACGTGTTCGATGTTTTGTTCGTGGATAAAAAATTCCAATAATCACAATTTTGTAAAAGATCGAATGCGAAATAACAACTGAGAGTATGTCTGTTAATGTGTTCGAACCGAACGAATGCGGTTTGTACTTCCTTCGTCGAGCCGACTATCCCTTGCCCGAAATAATTTTGATGTTCTGGTATTTCCTTCGTCTACCCTTGTATTTGGCACATGAAGGCAGTTCTATAAGTTTTCAGTGAAATTTAATTATAAATGAATATAAACGGCCACTGTCAAATTACATTTTGTTGCGCTCGGATTTAATGTTAGACGTTACTAAATCAGCTTGAAAACATTGATGTTTGCATATATATATATATATATATATATATATATATATATATATATAATTGCATGTGTATAAAGACAAAAGGATAGGAATGTCGAAGAAAAAGCTAGACCCCCATGGTGGAAAGATCTTGTTCACCATGCTAGAAACGAATTGATTAATTTCAGAACGTTGAATTCTGATTGGTTCGGGCGAAACTTACGTTCCTGATTACGAATGCTCGTTTTTACTTTAAAATTGTACGGCCAAGTTTACAGCATTAAGTTACGTTCACGTTTGAATTGTGAATGAGGCCCAACAGAGTAACGCGTGAGCGTTTGCGGGGAGATGCGTGAGAGGTGTGTGTGTGTGTGTTGTGGGGCAGCACGGCAACACGGCGCTGCACGAGGCGTCGTGGAAGGGCTTCAGCCGCAGCGTGGCGGCGCTGGGCCGCGCGCGCGCGCACCTGCACCTCAAGAACTGCGGCGGCTTCGCGGCGCTGCACCTCTGCTGCCAGAACGGCCACAACCAGAGCTGCCGCGAGCTGCTGCTGGCCGGCTGCTCCCCAACCTGCAGAACAACGTGAGTGCTCAACCCAGCGGCGCCCGAGATCGCCAAGGCACTACGGTCCGGATTAAATTTCCGGATTTAATCCCCATCTCGATCAGGTTTTTCGTCCAGTTTCCCTGATCCTTGAGCAAATGCTGAGATGGTCCCTTGTTTTGCTTCTGGACATAAATGTAACTTCATTCTTTGTGCACGTCTTCTGAATTTCAGTGGGAAATATAGTTATTCAAATTATCGTTTTTCATATGATCGCAGCAAAAAGTATTATTCTTTCATGAAGAACATGAGGGTTCAGGGCAGGAATTTATTGCTAATTTACCTTTGAAATATATTTATTATATAGGAGCGAATATTTGTCAACAAAACTCGAAAAAAACCTCTCTTTTCTGTATTCAAAATTCGACTAAAATATGGTTTAGGATAGAGACCACAGAATTACGAAAACGTGCACAAAATTCACTTCTCCCCATAGCTCGTCATACGCAGTTTTTAACTGTTTTTTGGACGTAAATAAATAAATTAAATAAATAATAAGTTGGTGGTTGACTGTTGTGCGTTTTGAAGCTGTAGCTTCATGCAATAGGAGTGTATGATTTGGTTACTTTAATGAGTATTTCGAGTGTTTATTTTCCTTGTACCGGGAACACATGCTCAGTGGTGTGCAAACTATCAACGTTACTCCCCTCCGTTCGCACTGTCAATCACTAACTTATTTTAATGGATAATAGTGCCGTAGTGATCTCGGACCGAGGGGGTCGCGGGTTCGAGTCCCGCCTCGGGCATGGTTGTATTTGTGTTCGTCCTTTCACACCACCCTTACCATCACCATATTATGTCATCTTCACAGTTACCATCACTTTTAACCAATAGTGGTAGCTAATGACCAGTAGCTGATGGGACCTTATGTAACAAAAAAAACGTGAGTCCTTGCCGATCAACTCAGTGGCCGAGACCGCTAAAGGTGCATTCACACGGGACACTTTTTTTCGAAGAATAAATGTCCGACCCTCATTGGAAATCGAATGTCCTCGCGTAAACAGTCAGGAAATAAGTTGCAAGACACTTCTGAAGTTCCGCGACATCGCAATTCACATGTTCGTGTAAACAAACGCAGACACTTGACACTCGAATGTCTGACATTACAGTGTCTGGAGTTCGGAGTTTCAGAGCATTTTTATAAGTGTCTGGCAATTTTGCTCTTTTTTCATCATGAGCCAGTCAAATAAGCTCTGGAGCCACGACGATCTTGTCAAAATTAATTTCTTTGTATGAGAATAACCCTATTTTATGTGATATTGACGAGAAAGAATTCAAAAATATGCAATAGGAAATTTCTATATGCAATAGATCTTCACTCGCCATTCATTCAGTAAAGAATGATAAGCACCGAGTTGTTCACGTCTACCTATCCATTCTTTTGTCCACACTGAACGCTTTTTTTCCCTTCTCTTGGAAATAATTGCAATACAATCGCTGCTGCGGCAACTTGACAGGGATCCATAATCAACCTAATCACGCTCGCCAAGTATCCTGTGTATCCCAAGATTATAGGTCTACGTGTGAACGATCCGGACACTTTCTGGACACTTTTTCTAGACATTTGTGGCCCACAAGATCTCTGCAATTTATTTCATTCCAATTTGTGTGGTCGTGTGAACATAAGTGGCATTTGTATCCGAAACTCCAGTGTCAAATGTCGGCAAGAAAGTGTCCTGTGTAAACGCACCTTAAGAGAGTAGTGCCGTAGTGATCTCGGACCGAGGGGTCGCGGGTTGGAGCCCCGCCTCGGGCATGGTTTATAGTTGTGTTCGTCCTTTCACCCCCTTACCATCACCATATCATGTCATCTTCACAGTTACCGTCACTTTTAACCCAATAGTGGTAGCTAATGACCAGCAGTTGATGCGAGCTTAAATAACAAAAACAACGTGAGTCTGCGCAAGCTGCATTACTTGAGAGGGATGGGCCATTTCATTGCAATTGGTACAACAATCGATTGGTTTGTGGGTTTAATCGAACAATGGAATTATGGATTAATTTTTAATAATCGCTCATCCCTACTTGTGCACATGGTGGAAAGATATGGGTGGGCATTCTACTCGACTTCAGTGAATGAGCCTAGCACCAGTTTGCGTTACAATATTAACGGGAATTTTAAACGCAGCCAGACACCAAAATTATCGCCTTGTTACAATTCATTGAAACTGATATTTGAAGCATTTTTTCTAGATATTGCATATTTTATTTTAACTACATCCTCATCGTGTTAGTTGTGGTTGGTCACCGTTGAAATTTGCCACTCTATGCTGTTTTCAAAATGTGTCCTCATGGCACTGCTCGTTTGTCCAGGCCATTGGCCTGGCTTGGCATGGCCTGACTTTTCAAGCGAAGTGCCCGTGTTATCGGTCACGTGGTTCGTGACGTATCTGTTGCTGCGCAGAATGAGGAAAAATCGGTGCACCGGAGCAGTTCACTCATGTCGTTTCATCATGTGTGCTAGCTCGCACTGTCGCTCGGAGGAAAGTTGCGCAACTTAGGAGGGATGAGCGATTTGATTGCAATTGGTACGACAATTGGTTGTTTTGTACGATTAGTTGAATATGACATTATAGGATTCATTTTAATAATCGCCAATCCTACTTATTATGCGTGCTTTCGGGTCCTCTGTACTTCAATTTTATGTCGCCTCTATCCCGTGCTTCATCTTACCTTGCCCACCACTTCCAATCTCCTGGCACAACCCACGTCACCTCGTCAGACATCCTCGCGTTACCTTGCTCTACCAATCCCTTGTCCTCCCACCTTACGTTGACAACCAATCTCTCTTATCTCCTGCCCAACCCTTCCCATCTCTTCCACTCAACTCAATTCAACCCTTCCATCCATCTCGTATCTAACACCATCTCTTCCGCCCAACCCAACACATTCCCTAACCCAATCCCTTATATCCCCCCCAATTTCGTTTTCCCCCGCCCAATTGCGTTTCTCCCATCCAATTTAGTTTCTCATCATTCAATTCCTTTTCTCTCACTCAATTCCGTTTCTATCGCCCCAGCCAGTTTCTACCATCTAACACATCTTCCGCCCAACACAATCTTTCTCACCCAATCCAACCCCCTCACACTTAATCCCGCCCACCCACCCCATTCTACCTCCTATCCTACAATTCCACTGCAATACTTCATTTTATCCCTACATATCCACACCCACTTCGTTCTACCTCTAGAATTCCACCTTACGTCTCCTACCCCAACCTCATCTTGGGGCGGGGAACAACACCTCTCGCAACCATTTCTACCCATTTCCTTTTCAAACCCACTTCATCGCACTTACCACATTCCATCACACTGTATTCCACCGTCATAAATTAATCACCTCATTCCATCGCATCTATCCTCTATCCTTCATTCTAACCCACCATCACAATCATCATCATCATACCCACTCTCCACGAACTACAGCTCATTCACATCGCATCATCTCAGCCTCCACAGACACTCCAACCACCTCCTAAGCCATCGCAACCCAACCCTACATCATAACTCTATCCCATACACCTCTTCATCGTTCCCATCCTCCCTCACAATCAATTGTCCCAACCACCCCTTCCTAACCTCTCCCCAACCCTCATCAAATATTTTTTAAACAATTTATTCGCATATTTGCATTGTTATTTCAACGGGTTTTAATGAACCTGTATCACATGTGTAATTAATCGTGGTAAACCATCCTTTCCGTCTCTCCCTCAACCCTCACGAACATTTTAAACTCTTTATTCGCATATTTGCATTGTTATTTCAACGTTTTTTAATGATTACTGTATCACATGTGTAATCAATCGTCACAAACACTCCTTCCAACCTCTCCCTCAACCCTCATCAAAGTTTTTTAACACTTTATTTGCATATTTGAACAATCATTTCAACAGCTTTTAACGAACCTGTATTCCGAATATAATCAATAGTTCTAACCAACTCTTCCAGTCTCTCCCCCAACCCTCATCAAAAAATGTTAACACTTGATTCGCATATTTGCATTGTTATTTCAACAGCATTTAATGAACCTCTATCCCAATCGTTCTAACTACCTCTTCCAGTCCTAACCTTCACGAAAAATTTTTAACACTTCATTTGCATATTTGCATTATTATTTCAACCGATTTTAATGAACCTGTATCCCAAGTGTAATCATTCGTTCTAACCACCCCTTCCAGCGTCTAACTCAACTCTCACGATCATTTTTTAACACTTCATTCTCATATTTGCATTATTATTTCAATAGCTTTTAATGTATCTGCATTCCAAGTGTAGTGTTAATGTGTGGCGTGGTGTGGCGTTTCAGTACGGGGACACGGTCGCTGCACACGAGCGCGCGCTACGGGCACGCGGGCGTCACGCGCATCCTCATCAGCGCCAACTGCCGCGTCTCCGACCAGAACAAGGTGAGCCCTCGCACACGGCCTCCATACGCATTTTTGCTACTCCCATTGTGTAATGCTGTCATTTGATGGCTGCAACCAGTTGCATAATGACAGCCATTACGGTAAAGATTTCATTAGTATACAGGTTCTTGACCAATCACAGAGAAGTTTACAAACCATTATTGACTCTTAATTAATAATTGAGAATCGTTTTAGTAAATGTTTCGTTCGTTGTATACATTAAAATTACTTTTGGTATTGTATTATCCTTGTCAGTTTTAATTTCTTTGATATTAGTCATTTTTCGTCGATATTATTTAAAAATAAATTGGATCGTAATTTTACTTCGATCCCGTTTGACTAGCGCAGTACTCCCTCGCAGGCAGACTGGTGGCCAGAGCCACCTGCGGCAGCACTCGACGGTAGTGTTAGGGAGCTGTCCGCTGGTGGCCTTGGGTTAAACGTGTATGTCAACGGCCACGAAACGATTCAATGTAAACTTTACTTATAAAAGTCGTAGAAAAAATACAATATGAAATTCGATGTAAAGGGTATTTACATACTCGTGTGAAGTTTACAATACTCCCTCGATCCTCGCTCATATCGTAATATCACACTCGTGTTTTAATACCCATCATTACATCATCGTTTCATAATGTACTATTGTAGGAGTTTTGTGCACCTCATGGAAAGGAACACTTGAAGGAAGAATTGGCATAAACAGCAGGTTACCATGGACATGGTGTTGTTGATGGAGAGAACTGGTTTGCGTTTGCTAGTGAATGGACGCCAGAGTGTAGGCCTCTTGTATATCCATGTGAAGCCAACTAAATAAAACCCAATACTAGCCTCTTCGGAAAAGATTAAATAAAACCTTAGTAGTAGTTAAACTTGCGGAAGGAGATTACCAAGTGGAAACGGAGATGGTAAAATTGTCTATTGATCCCTGATGTATGAATTCATGAACAACATACTTGTTCTGTTTGCAACTTGAAGTGTTTTTATTTAAACTATCTCAAGAGAGAGTCCAACAGCAATCGTGTCTGGTTTGGATGATGCGGTGCCATGCGATCAAAACGTCGTAACCAAGGAGGCGGAGAAACGTCTTAAATACAAGAGTTTGGAAATCAAGATCATCCGAATGTGGAGCGCAAAAGCACTGGTCATTCCGATAGTCATCGGAACTCTGGGATTTGTTCCGCAAACTTTGTGTAACAACTTCGCTAAACTCCTAGGTAATGCAAAAGACTTGGAAGTGCAAGAAATTGCTGTAATTTGGAACAGCCCACATTTTGCTTAAAGTATTATAGAAGAACCGACAGTTCCTAGACCTGTTCCTTAGGTAGCAGGTAGAAACCTGGAGTTGATTTTATATTCAGGCGACTCGTAACAACTTTCGTCGTGATGAAGATGAAAAAAGATATGATGAATATGATATGAATAATAATAATAATGATAATAATAATAATAATAATAATAATATACTTAAACTATATAGTGGAATAAAAGTACAGTTTTTTCGCACTAATGCTAAAAGTGTTCAAAAAAATCTGTGAATGCAACAAAGGAAACAAGAAACTTTCGTCTGACCGCATCAATTACTACTCGCAAAATAAAATCTTACTTTTAACACTCGTACCATAAACAACAAATCTCCCTCGAAATAATGAATCATTACAATACTAAATTACTCTTGTAAGCTTGTAGAAGTTTGAGCAACCTTACCAAGTCATGTTAGGGTTTCGAGATATTTTCCGTCTGCAATTTATAAAGAAAATTTGTTCTGCTGTGCGAAGCAGACTTCAAGAGCAGTCCACAACTTCGCAAAGGCTAACAGAACATTATAGAAAGATGGAGGAAGCGAGTAACGTTGCCAGGGTCTTCTAATTTCGCGCCTCACTGACCAAATGGCGCAGTTATTAAAGCTTTTTAGCTACCAACTGGCGTCATGGAGTTCCATCCTGAAAGCGTTTTCGAGAAGGAATTTAATTAAGGATTTAAGACTCATAAATCCACAAAAACCGTAAATGGATGCCGCTCAAAGGGTAGTTATAAAAATAATGATTAGCCGTGTTAGAATTGAATTCTGCAAGTAAGGCTTCTTAGAAAAATCTGATTCTTAAACCTTTGTTCTTTAAACGTCTCTCGAGAATATTTCATTAAATTGTCCATCTTTCATCAATATTTTGCACGCAGCTAATGACCTAAAATTTGACCAATTTATTCTTCAAACTTCGTTGATATGTACTAGTATGTATATAACAATTTGAAGAAGCTAGATTCAAAATGTCTGTATACCAAACCTATTTGTAATGTCTCCTTGGTGAAAGGTAAATGTAATCTGTAAATCTGGTAATAACAACTTTCTTATTTACCATCACAAAGTGAATAATCTTAGAGGTTATATTAACGTTGTTAGGTACAGCAGGAAATCGGGCTTCACGATGAAATTGATTTTATTTTCTAATATTACAAAAAAGGTAATAATTGCATTTTTATATTTCTACAATAGCTATTGCAAGACGCTGTCGCTATTAAGATGGTAACTAGTTTAAAATAGATAATCGGCTATTATGATTATTAGATGATTATAGAATGTGAAGTTCTCTCGAGTGGTATTGTAACTATGTGTTAATAAATAAAAGTAAGTAATTGATTAAATGGAAAACAGTAGGCAAGCAGGGTGGAAAAAAGTAAGAGTAAAGGAGTCGGAAATGTAACGTGTGTTGTCTCCTATAATGTAACAGTAGAGTGACGGTTTATCGAAGGGGGAGGTGAAGAGAAGAGAAGAAAGTCCCCCTTACATATTTTCTTCGTCGAAAGTAATTAACAAATAATAAATTTGCTTTGATGTTTGAGGGGAAAATGTATATTTTTGTAGTTAGTTGCAACAAGGAAATTTACAATCGAATTTTACACACTGCGCCCTTTTATTCGATGGGACAACGAATTAATCTGAGGGGTAACAGTCAGCCTTTCCTCCCATGTGTTAATCGTCCCATATCCCCTGCGCTCCTGCGGCCAAAAGAGGAAACCTTTGTCGAGGAACTATAATGCACAAGGAAGAATATCCACCTCTTTTGAGCTGCTGTCTACATGCGTTCATTTCAACTACGTCAACACGTCACGCAGAATGGAAGGGCCATACTGCAAGGGGAAGGACCTGGAGACCAGGACGTCCTCGGATGTAGTCAGAAAAGCTGGTGCTCGGCTTAATCTCAAAGCATGGGCTGGCGGAAGTCAAAGCCCAAATTGAACCAATTGATTATTCCAGGATTTGTCCCATTTTTAAAGACAAAATTGTAGTTACTAAAAACAATGCATTAGTTGAAATGCTTTTTTTGTCAAACTTGTTTACAACGTTTCGATAACTGTTGATTGTCATCTTCCGGTTTTCCAATACATAACTCTAAAAAGAACATTCACATAGTTAAAAATCGTGTATACATTAATAAAAATAAAAAATAAGACGTTAAAAATAAACGTTGTAAACAAGTTTGACAATAAAATGCATTTCAACTAATGCATTGTTTTTAATAACTAAAATTTCTGTCTTTAAAAATTGGACAAATCCTGGAATAAACAAAATACAGACAGAATCCAAGATATGAAGCAATTCATATTCCTCTCTGATCTAATCGCGAGTCGACACATGAAAACTAATTTGTTGTACGTTTCGTTTGAAGTACAATCCAATTTTCTTGTTACCTTTCCACTTCTTAACAAAATCACCTGGTGAATCGGCACATTGTTTCAGAGAAGAGACATTTCCTTTCACCAGTGAGCGAATAAAATGTTCGTCTGACTTAACTCAGCCAAATAAGAAGGATCTTCGATAATTTACTCAACACAAATACTTATTTCAGTCAGCAATAATATATTTTTCGCATGAACAATTCTACTGCAGATTTGTGTCCAACTTTATCCTACGTGAACTTATCTCGCAACATCCGAGATCAAACTAATGGTGCACACCCTTAGCATCCAAATTCTTCACATACAACAAAGTAATCATTTTCTCGGGTTATGATCTAAATTTACCGTTACACAATGGTGACAGACTGTTCTCTCGGCGTATTCAATGCAGCTAAAAAACATTCAGCTTTTCTTCTGACCTCTGTCAACCATGGAAATGTATATAATCAGTCAAAACACACCTAAACATCTGGCAAGTACGAAATAAATATTTTACTACGAATTCTATAATGCTAAATTATTAATATTAAATTCCGTGGTGGCAGCAGATATATTGTGGTAATCCGTAATGATTATTAAGGATCGAAGAGATATCAGCCACAAAATATATAACGATATCAAATTAATATTGTATAAAGAGTAATCAGCCATACGCGTGTTTCGGGACTAATTTATCCATTTTCAGTGGCTCTAAGTATTATAGATTAAATCTCACGTGTTTAATTGATATATACTCAGAGCCATTGTAGATGGTATAAATTAATCCCGAAATACGTGTTTATACTTATATTAATTTATATTATAATATATGTGGTTGATTCTTCCTCGATCCTTAAATAATAATCATTATTAAATATTAACTATACATGGATAATGCTGCACAAGTGGCAGCACGTGAACGTGAAGTAAGAAAAAGAGAACGAAAGGGCGATGCGATTAGGAAGAGAGAAGAGTGTGTCCACCACGGTGTAAGATGTATAGGTGTGTCAACTAGTCGCCTTTGAGGCAAATCTTCTGAAGCCAGTTTGAGGCTAGTTCCTCGCTTGTCCGTACGATCGGTTTGGGTCGCGGGGTAAGATATACGTCTTAAGATGACATCTTAAACTGTGGCGATTACACAGTTTTACAAAATATTTCCAACCCATTTTCGTAACTGTTCGCTTTGTACTTTACCAATTCCACCGCGAAGCGACAAATCACCGATTAGAAATCAGAAATCAGCTGGCCACAGAGCTGTCGAATGGATCACGACCAATCACGACCGTGCCAAATGAGACCCAAAGATCGCAGCGCTTATATGCGAGAGCTAGCCTCACGTAAGCTTCAGTTTTAGACTGGGAGTGAACCCACCTATATCTCGTACACCGCGTGTCCACTGACGATGCGAGCGCTGTGTTGCAGAACGGAGACACGGCGCTGCATATCGCAGCGGCGATGGGTCGCCGGAAGCTCACCCGCATCCTGCTGGAGGCTGGCTGCGACCGCTCGCTCAAGAACAAGGTAAGCCACACCTCCTCACCCGACGCCCCCGCACTGCATCTGCTCTCAAGTCTATTCAACCAACAAATCACTTCGGAAGTCAATTGGGTTTTACATCTCAATTTCTGTTTCAAAGTCACTTTTCTATTGTATTATGTTGTCAGCTGGCAAACTATTTTGCTTCAAACAATAAATGGAAACCTACTCCTTGCGAGAACACTAATCCACATGTGAGATGCCTAAAACACGTTTATATTAGATCTGAGAGAACATTTTTTTTAAAATTCGGTTATATTCAACAAATCTAATGTTTTAGTTTGTTACATACCCAAAACGTTTTTTAGTCGACGGCACAAAACTTACATCTCTGCATCATTTTGTGTACAAATAATAGTTTATTTTTTATTGCCAAAATGCAAATCATCAAATAATGTCAGCGTCGCTAGCAGAATTACTTAAACACGCCCCGTGAAGTAACGGAGGGTGAAGCAACTAGTCACCAGGTTTCCTGGATGGGTGATCGTCTGGGAACCCCAGGATCCAACAGCGCCGGGCCCCTGGCCGAAGGCAATGACTGCCTACGACTGACGATGACGATGACGATATCTTAACATACTCCACGTTCGACCCCAGTATGGTTAGAGAACGTTGTTTGCGGAAAAGTAACTTATTTCGAAAAACTAAACTATTAACGCAGACAAGTGTTTAATTAATCTCTACATTTCTACCTACAGTAATTATTACTATAATCCCAAATTATTTGACCGTAAGTTTGGATTTGCCGGAAGTAGGTATTTATATCATTTAAAGAGCTCGTAAAAATTAAAAGCTTGTTCAAATCAAACGGAAAATTGTGTATTTAATAAAACGTTTTCAATCTGCAGCACTTTTCTGGATTAATTATCGTTATTCCACAGTATTTTATTATTTTTAAACAATAATTATCTCGTGCTTTAACGAAACTGATTATTTTACATTATAGTAATTGCAATAAAATTCAGAAAGTGTTTAAGGCCTAAGGTGGCGTTAAAAGCACGTAGCATAAACGAACATATTTAAAATCATTTGATTATGATTTGTAATAAAAGTATAAAAAACAGTACTACAGGGGTGAACGATTTTTTGGTTTTTAAACCAGCATCTCAATTTTGTATCAATTTTTTAATGACATCCCACAATAAGTGATAAAGTAAAATATTGTACATGAATTCAATGAGGATTTCTTGTGGTGAGTTTGCGTCTCAATTTTGTGTCAATTTTTAATGTCATTCCATAATAAGTGATAAAGTAAAATTTTGTACATGAATTGAATGAGTCTTTCTTGTGGTGAGTTGTTGAATCTGACACCCGATGAGTATGATTTCTACGACGTGTATAGTGGTAACGTGTATATTCTCTATTTACACGGTCCTTCCTTTGACGAACGCTTCTGGAGTTTCAGCGAACTAACGTATGCATGGTGTGGCTTCTGGAAGCTCAGAATCGCATACACGCGTTCGCCAAAACTGGATAACGCGTCACAAGGAAGAGTGTAAATCGGGGTTGTATATAACTGTAATAATGCAGGAAAATGATTCGGTTGTGTAACGGTTAGCATGTGAAAACTATTATACCCAAGTTTGTATTTCAAACCCCATCAAAACTGTGGGTTTAAAAAAAATTCCTTCAAGTGCCTTCCTTCGGAAGAGAAGCGAAGCCAAGCCGGCCGTCCCACGTTGTAGATTACTGCACGTAAAAGAAGCTTCTGAACTAAATTTAAATCGCGTGTTTTGTCGCTCCCCCCTGATACTGTGGTTCGGTTGTGTAACGGTTAGTATGTGAAAACTATTATACCCAAGTTTGTATTTCAAACCCCATGAAAACTGTGGATTTAAAAAAAAATCCTTCGAGTGCCTTCCTTCGGAAGAGAAGCAAAGCCAAGCCGGCCGTCCCACGTTGTAGATTTACTGCACGTAAAAGAAGCTTCTGAACTAAATTTAAATCGCCTGTTTTGTCGCTCCTCCTGATACTGTCAAAGGGAGCGTAGCGAAATGTGATCAGCGGAAGAGCAGGTCTAATGCATGAGCCTCGCGACAGTAAAAATCGCTCGCGGAATCGGATGGTATGACGACTCGCGGATTCAGATGGTATAACGGTCAGCGTATTGGATTGTTGTACCCAAGATTGCGGGTTGTATTCAACCCCGATCGAAGTCGTGGATTTTAAAGGGCGAAAAAAAATCCTTCGTACGCCTTCCTTCGGAGGGGAAGTAAAGCCGGCTGTCCCATGTTAGTAGATTTACTTGCATGTAAAAAGATCCTCAAGCCTAAATGAAGCCTCTGAGCGAAATTCAAATCGCCTGTTTCGTCGTCCGAGATAATACCTTCTTTCTCCGCTAGTTGGTGAAAGGAGCGTAGCGATATTTGCGTGGTCAGACGGAAGAGCGGGCCTCATGGCCCGAGTCTCGCCACGTAAAATAAGGCATTAACTAATTAACTAAAAATAAGCCATTATTGATTGGTCCTTTCGTACCGTAAAATAATCCTTCGTACGCCTTCCTTCGGAGGAGAAGTAAAGCCCGCTGTCCCATGTAAAAGATCCTAAATGACGCCTCTGAGCGAAATTCAAATCGCCTGTTTCGTCGTCCGAGATAATACCTTCTTTCTCCGCTAGGTGGTGAAAGGAGCATAGTGAAATTTGCGTGGTCAGACGGAAGAGCGGGCCTCATGGCCTGAGTCCCGCCACGTAAAATAAGGCATTAACTAACTAAAACTAAGCCATCATTGATTGGTTGACTGAAAAGTGTGACTTGTTGCAGCAAAACGAGACGGCGCTAGGACATCGCGGCGCGCAAGGACCTGGGTGAGATCCTGGCGCTGCTGACGGCCGCCCCGGGGGCGGCGGGCGCGCGCGGGCGCAGCGGCGGGGGCGGCGGCGGGGGCGGGGCCCGCGGGCGGCGGCGGCGGCAAGGGCGGAGCGGCCAAGGGCGACAAGAAGCGGGAGAAGAACGAGAGCGGCACCAGCAGCAAGGACTTCCAGCGGCCGGCACAAGGACAAGAAGAAGGTACGCCACGCGAACTGCTCCTTCCTCTTGGGGGGGGCTTTTTGAGGCAATCACACGAGAGGTTACTGTCGACCTGCCAGGTCCAATTACCTGGGGGCCCCGGACACAACGGGGTCTCCAAAACAATTTTTTTAGTCCAACTAAACACAGGGCTCGATTCTGAACTTTGGAATTCATTATGATTAATAAAGTTTCTTTCAGTTTCTTTTCATCGCGCTTTTATTTTGTTGGAAACTTTTTTGGGGGAGGGGCGCCCAATTTTACTTTTTGAACCAGGGTCCCAGAAGGACGTGTTACGCTTCCTGTTGGTGCATATTCCTGTAATAGGTGCATCTGTATAGGTGCATATTTTTGCGCATTTCGTTAAAATTCAGACTTCTCTAAACGTTTCATTTTTTCATAGAATCTATTTATTTGTGTGTGTTCATTGATTAGGGGGAGCACGTCACAGTTTGTGCACTTTTTTCTACAGATGATAAAATATTTGTGCCAAGGTAGGGTTTTCTTGATATACATTTTTTATCAAAGCAGAAGAAATGCAACAAGACATTCAACGTACTTCACTAAGCTGAATATATAACCGAAAAGTAAAGTAGATTATATTATGTTTGCACAAAAATATATCTTTTTATTCTTTTCCCTTATTTTCCTTATCATTTTCCATCTCTTCTTCTTTTCAATCTCTCTGTGTGATTTAATATCCTCCTCCTGCTCCTCCTCCTACACTTCCACCTTTTCTTCTCCTTCTTCATCTTCTTCTTCGGAAAGTAATTAAAAAGACGCCATCAAACAAGGAATACTTACCGTCATCACAAATACCAACATTTGACCAGATATCGTCTTCCCACTTTCTCAAAACCTCCCTTAACCGTCCTTCTGTACTCACGACTGTTTTTCTCCGAAACCAGTGGTGTCCGCTTAGGACAGGTTTCACTGTAACATTTCGTGTGATTGCAGCACAAGAACGAGCATGGCGCACACAAGGTGCACTTCGAGAAGGTGGCAGGCGGCGGCGGCGGAGGAGGAGCTGGCGGCGGCGGGGGTTGGCGGCGGCGGCGGCGGGGGCGGTGGGGGCGGGAGGCACTGGTCGCCCTACGGCTGCCATTACTTCCCCGACCCGCGTGCCTTCCCGCAGCCGAACCTCGACTCGCTGCCGCACGAGCCCCTCAAACGCGGCGAGCAGTACTACCTCGACCTGGCGGGCAACATCCGCAAGGTACGGCCACGTCTGGAAGAGCTTTGATAGAAATTTGCGACTTCGGTGGTACAGCGGCGTATCAAATCGAAGCCGTGGATTTTTAAGGGCGAAAAAAAATCCTAAGTGCGCCTTTAAAACGGGAATCGCGTCTCTCTTCGTAGAGGAAGTCAAGCCGGCTGACCTATGTTATAGATTTACTGCTCACTTCTAAAAGATATCTCTGTGGTTTTTATTTATTTATTTGCGTCAAAAACAGTTAAAAACTGTGTGTGACGAGCTATGGGGAGGAGTAAAATTTGTGCACGTTTTCATAATTCTGTGATCTCTATCCTAAACCATATTCTAGTCGAATTTTGAATACAGAAAAGAGAGGGTTTTTCGAGTTTTGTTGACAAAATATTCGCTCCTTTATAATAAAATATATTTTCAAAGGTAAATTAGCAATAAATTTCTGCCCTTAACCCTCATCATGTTCTTCATGAAAGAATAATACTTTTTGCCGCGATAATATGGAAAACGATAATTTGAATAACTATATTTCCCACTGAAATTCAGAAGACGTGCACAAAGAATGAAGTTACATTTATGTCCAGAAGCAAAGCAAGGGACCATCTCAGCATTTGCTCAAAGGATCAGGGAAACTGGACGAAAAACCTGATCGAGATGGGGTTTGATAGAGCTTTGATAGAAATTTGCGGCTTCGGTGGCCATAGCGGTTAGCCGATCCCATCAAAGCCGTGGATTTTTAAGGGCGAAGAAAACCCCAAGTGCGCCATTGAAGGGGAATCGCGTGTCTTTTCGTAGGAGGAAGTCAAGGTGTCCTGACCTTTGTTGTAGATTTACTGCATGTAAAATATCCTCACTTCTAAAAGATCTCTCTGTGGTGAATTCTAATTGCCTGTTTCGTCGTCCGAGTGATACCTTTTTTTGCTGCTAATTGGCGATAAATTCGTCGCTAAATACGAACGTACCAGGGCCAAACTCCATCCAGTTCAATGGATTCCAGACAACCAAATCAACCTCTTTCAATGTACTTTCTTTCTTCTACCAACTATGTAACTTTTAGATGGCGCCAAACTCGAATTAAAGATTCCAATTAGATACAAAAAGAATTATTCACGATTAATTTCAAGTCATCAATTCATAAAATTAATTAACTTAACATTAGAGTATGTGATGCAGAATGGGCTCGTAACCGTACGACGAAGCTGCGCTGCGTTTAGCTCCATTCCAACCTCAAAGGTAATTCGATAGTTGATAATGCTGCTAAAGAAGCCATTAACCTACCACTCCAAGAACACCCAGTATCCCATACAGACATGAACAAAGAGCTCCACAGAAGAAATAGAAAATTCTGGAATGAAGAATGGATTAAATCACTTCCAGCCAAGCTATTTGAAATAAGGAATTCAATTCTTGATTTCCATGTCCCCCACCTAAAAAACAGAAAAGAACAAAGCATTCTCACTCGTTTAAGAATTGGGCACTAGATTAACACAGGAATATCTGATGACCAAAGAAGATCCTAAATTATGTGAATATTGTAAAATTCCACTATCTATACCACATATTCTGATACAGTGTCAAAAATATAACAAACTAAGAAGGAAGTATGAATTGTCCAATGATATTAAAAGGTTACTGAATATTAAAAAAGTAATGAATTTTTGACGAGAAATAAACATGTACGATCTTATATAAACCTTTAAAAATAAAACTGTGCTTGTGATAGGTAATTGGAATTTTCCAATAACGCTAAATAGGAAACTATATTATAATAAGAAGTGTTCATAATTTTTTGTACCATTTTTGTAATAATTGTGGTCGCTCATGACCTAGCAGTTCATGCGACCTTAATAAATAAAGAATAATAAAAAAAACTCAACAGATTTCGCTGTACAGCGTGCCCACATCACTTTCTGAAAAAAACGCGAAAATCCAGGGAAATTATCCTGGACAAGTCAGAAAAAATCAGAAAGTTTGTAGAAGTAAGGCAATTTTTTCAGATAATTGTAAAGCTAGATAATATTCCGTTTAAAAGAAAAAGTGCGAGAGCGTGCTTTCCAGGAAATCAGTTTCACGGTGGTCGGGCTTCCCAGATTTTGAATACAATCAAATACTAGTTACATTAGCGCATTGAATGAATGGTTATAACAAAATCCCGTTGCAATAACTCGACACGGTTTTAACAAAACAGTTCGTACATAAACAAGTCGAGTCTTCGCAATTATTGAGTAATGATGAACATTTATTAAACAAACTACATAACTTCCACACTCACTGCACACGAAATCAAGAGCACATTCGACTGAAACTTGTTATACGTACGTCTTCTTGCGTCCCGCCATGGACCGCCTTCTGTGCATCCCTGAGGAATCGGAGCACGGACTTCCCTTGGTCGCGGGCACTACGTACCCTTGCAGAGCGCAAGCGCGCTGCGAGCACGTACGTGCTCCGTTTGACAGCCCTGATCTAGGCTACCCGGGCAAGCAGCGTCTCAGACGAAACGTCAGCCAACCCGGCAGTGACGCGGCGCGTCCCGGATAACCTAGATAATACACACTCCGGCCGCGGAAGCCAACGCAATCGACAAGAAGTTTCGTTGGCGAGTTGATAGTTAGTTAGTTAGTTAGTTAGTGCCTATTTTACGTGGCGAGACTTCAGGCCCGCTCTTCCGTCTAACCACGCAAATTTCGCTACGCTCCTTTCTCCTAGCGGAGAAAGAAGGTATTATCTCGGGTGACGAAACAGGTGATTTGAATTTAGCTCAGAGGCGTCATTTAGGCTTGAGGATCTTTTACAAGGAAGTAAATCTACTAACATGGGACAGCCGGCTTTACTTCCCCTCCGAAGGAAGGCGTACGAAGGATTTGTTCGCCCTTAAAAATCCACGGCTTCCATCGGGTTTGAACTTGGGTATGACAGTCCGGCACGCTAACCGTCACACCATCGAATCGAGGTGAAAAGCGTGTCCGAAAGGGAGAATCGAGAGGGCATTGCATGCTTGGTGGTTGCAGGGCCCCGTGGGCGTGGGCTACACGTGCTACTGCGCGCCCTTCTTCCGGCACATGGAGGCGCGCCTGGACCGCGACAAGCAGGAGCTCAAGCACACATCGACCAGGCGCACCAGCGCCTCGACCA